>CM055127.1:84239468-84391968 GCA_029206835.1 Rana muscosa
CCCAGGGAAATTGCTGAGAGGCATGTTGAGCCCATTGAATATTTTTTTTTGTCCCAAGTGATTGAATAATGACAAAAAAAAAAAAAAACAAATTACAAAAAGTTGTCACTAAATGATATATTGCTCACACATGCCATGGTTATATGTGGAATTGCACCCCAAAATACATTCTGCTGCTTCTCCGGAGTACGGGGATACCACATGTGTGGGACTTTTTAGGAGCCTAGCCACGTACGGGACCCCGGAAACCAAGCACCGCCTTCAGGCTTTCTAAGGGCGCAAATTTTTGATTTCACTTCTCACTACCTATCACAGTTTCGAAGGCCGTAAAATGCCAAGATGGCACAAAACCCCCCAAAATGACCCCATTTTGGAAAGTAGACACCCCAAGGAAATTGCTGAGAGGCATGTTGAGCCCATTGAATTTTTTTTTTTTGTCCCAAGTGATTGAATAATGACAAAAAGAAAAAAAAATGTACAAAAAGTTGTCACTAAATGATATATTGCTCAAACATGCCATGGTTATATGCGGAATTGCATCCCAAAATACATTTGGCTGCTTCTCCTGAGTACGGGGATACCACATGTGTGGGACTTTTTGAGAGCCTAGCCGCGTACGGGCCCCCGAAAACCAAGCACCGCCTTCAGGATTTCTAAGGGCACAAATTTTTGATTTCACTCCTCACTACCTATCACAGTTTTGAAGGCCATAAAATGCCAAAATAGCACAAAACCCCCCCAAATGACCCCATTTTGGAAAGTAGACACCCCAAGGAAATTGCCGAGAGGCATGGTGAGTATTTTACAGCTCTCATTTGTTTTTGAAAATGAAGAAAGACATATCTTTTTTTTTTTTTTTTTTTTTTCAATTTTTAAAACTTTGTGACAAAAAGCGAGATCTGCAAAATACTCAACATACCTCTCAGCAAATAGCTTGGGGTGTCTACTTTCCAAAATGGGGTCATTTGGGGGGGTTTTGTGCCATCTGGGCATTCCATGGCCTCCGAAACTGTGATAGGCAGTGAGGAGTAAAATCAAAAATTTACACCCATAGAAATCCTGAAGGCGGTGCTTGGTTTTCGGGGTCCTGTACGCGGCTAGGCTCCCAAAATGTCTCACACATGTGGTATCCCCGTACTCAGGAGAAGCAACAGAATGTATTTTGGGGTGCAATTCCACATATAACCATGGCATGTTTGAGCAATATATAATTTAGTGACAACTTTTTGTAATTTTTTTTATTTTTTTTAATTTTTGTCATTATTCAATCACTTGGGACAAAAAAAAAATATTCAGTGGGCTCAACATGCCTCTCAGCAAATAGCTTGAGGTGTCTACTTTCCAAAATGGGGTCATTTGGGGGGGTTTTGAACTGTCCTGGCATTTTATGCACAACATTAGGAAGCTTATGTCACACATCATCCACTCTTCTAACCACTTGAAGACAAAGCCCTTTCTGACACTTTTTGTTTACATGAAAACATTTTTTTTTTTTGCAAGAAAATTATGTTGAACCCCCAAACATTATATATATTTTTAAAGCAAAGGCCCTACAGATTAAAATAGTGGGTGTTGCATTTTTTTTCCACACAATATTTGCGCAGCCATTTTTCAAACGCATTTTTTGGGGGAAAAACACACTTTTTTTATTTTTAATGCACTAAAAAACACTATATTGCCCAAATGTTTGATGAAATAAAAAAGATGATCTTAGGCCGAGTACATGGATACCAAACACGACATGCTTTAAAATTGCGCACAAACGCGCAGCGGCGACAAACTACATTCATTTTTAAAAGCATTTAAAAGCCTTTACAGGTTACCACATTGGATTTACAGAGGAGGTCTACTGCTAAAATTACTGCCCTCGATCTGACCTTCGCGGTGATACCTCGCATGCATGATGCAATTGCTATTTACATATGACGCTAGACCGACGCTTGCGTTCGCCTTTGCGCAAGAGCAGGGGGGGACAGCGGTGCTTTTTTTATTTTTTTTATTTTTTTTTATTATTTATTTTGCTTTTTTATTTTATTTTTAAATAGTTCCTTCCATATTTATTTTTTTTTTATCATTTTTATTGTTATCTCAGGGAATGTAAATATCCCCTATGATAGCAATAAGTACAGACAGGTACTCTTTTTTTGAAAAAAAATGGGGGGTTAGACCCTAGATCTTTCCTCTGCCCTCAAAGCATCTGACCACACCAAGATCGGTGTGATAAAATGCTTTCCCAATTTCCCAATGGCGCTGTTTATATCCGGGGGGGGCATTCCCTCCCACTGCTTGTAAAAGCAGTCCAGAGGCTAATTAGCCACTAGGATTGCTTTTACATGAAAGAATGGCTGAAAAGAATGATACCCGCAGGCATCAATCTGGTATAACCATTCAAAGTCCAGCAACATACCAGTACGTTGCTGGTCCTTGTTGGACATGTATTGTAATCTTATTTTTTTTCATGCAGCCTGTTGGCTGAACGAAAAAAAGAGATTGATCGGTGGGTATGCCCACCATTAGAATACCTCCCTTCATCCACCCACTTCTAATGATGGGCATATATGCCGAAGCATGGGGGCATCCTCCCGCAAGTTATGCCGCGTACACACGGTCGGACTTTTCCACGGGCAAGCCTTTGTCGAAATTTCGACCGTATGTACGCGGCATAAAAAGTTATGCCGCGTACACACGGTCGGACTTTTCCACGGGCAAGCCTCCGTCGGAATTTCGACCGTATATACGCGGCATTAGGAGCAAAATCGCTCCTCCGCCCCTGCTGCCCCCATGCTTCGGCATATATGCTCTTTTTTTAACTGTGGTGGTGAAATCACCTCCTACAGCGTTGGAGTCACGGCTTTATGTATCGTGGGAGCAAACGCTGTTGCTGTCAAGATAAATAAATCCGCGATGCAACTGAATGGCGTACCTGCTAAGCAAATGATGGTTAACATTAAAACAAAGTAACATTACAGTACAACAGTAAGACCTTACCATACCATACCTGCAAAGCAAATACCAAAACAAAACCTAGTAAAAAATAAAACATTTTTTTAACGCAACCTGTGCCTAAAATATATATATATGCCGAAGCATGGGGGCATCCTCCCGCAAAAAAGTTATGCCGCGTACACACGGTCGGACTTTTCCACGGGCAAGCCTCCGTCAGAATTTCGACCGTATATACGCGGCATTAGGAGCAAAATCGCTCCTCCGCCCCTGCTGCCCCCATGCTTCGGCATATATGCTCTTTTTTTTTTTAACTGTGGTGGTGAAATCACCTCCTACAGCACTGGAGTCACGGCTTTATGTATCGTGGGAGCAAACGCTGTTGCTGTCAAGATAAATAATTCCGCGCTGCAGTTGAATGGCGCACCTGAAAACAAAAAATTACATACCTGAAAAGCAAGCATGATAAAACATTGCAGAATGGAATACAGTAAAAAAGAGCAGAACAATAGAGAGAAAATAGAGAGAGAGAGAGAACAATAAAACTACAACTATTTTTGTTTTTTTTTCTTTTATATTTTTTTTGTGTTTTTGTTTTTTACGTTTTTTTTTTCTTTTTTACACTTTTTTTTTAAACTTTAACAACTGTAATGGTTTGGGTCTCTCAAAATGTAATGGCATCTTGGGAGACCCTGTGTAAGTGTGTCCTAGTCTGTGAAATGCTGTACCCTACGCTTAAAACTTCACTTTTGAGTGGTAGCGTTCAAAACATTCACCAAGGCAAAGACCAGGTTTGTCAGGACAGAGTGGACAAAAAACACGGGTGTCACGCCTAAATCCGCGCTTGCTACAGACACAACATCTTTTTTGGGGGGTTCGTTGGGTAGGGGTACTCGGGAGGAGATGCGTATAATGCCTCTCATGCAGCCGGCTTACTGCATTTGGTAGGGGATGGTGAGGTGCAGAACCGCCTCGATACAGGAGTTCTGTGACTATCTCATTCTGGAATTTTAGAAGAGATAAAGTCCCGCCTGAAGCTCTGTATAGCACATGAGCGTTCAGCAAAGCCAATTGGAATAAGGATAGAGACACTTTTTTGTACCAGCGTCTCGCCTTACGGTCAATTAGATACGGCGCCATCAACTGGTCGTTGAGGTCCACCCCTCCCATATTTTTGTTATATTCGTGGACACAGAGGGGTTTCTCCACAACACCAGTCGCCGTACGAATTTGGACTGTCGTGTCTGCATGAAGGGAGGTAAGAAGGAAAACATTCTTTTCTTTCTCGTACATCACGGGACACAGAGCGACATAGTCATTACTAATGGGTTATATAGTTACCGTCAGGTGCTGGCACTGGCAACTTCCAAAACCGGAAGTACCCTCCCCTATATAAGCCCCTCCCATCCGGGAGCACCTCAGTTTTTTGCCAGTGTCTAAGGTGTTGGCCAAGAAGAAACATGTGTTTTTCACTGAGCTTGCGTACAGGTTCTTTTGGGCCTCAGTAAGCTATTCCGGATCCGACCAAAAAAGCTTCATAGCTAAACGGTCGGTACCCGGGCCTTGCAAAGAGAAGAGCAAGGTTCTGCCTGTAATGCTTCTCTTAGGAGAGCTGGACCCTGGGATCCAGAGCTCTGGTCATACCCACGACCAAGATGTTTTCTGTGCAGGGTGCTATACAGGTCCAGGGGAGTGGAATCCTTGGGAACCCGGTCCCTGAAGGTTTGATTACAATGCCTGCCGTGATAGGTGAAGTTTGGGCTTTTGTGGACCAAACAAAGTCCTGCGGCGAGGAACAGGTAAGTGGGGGCCCCCAGGAACTTGGTTCTATTGGGGGACCCCCAAGCCTAATTTGTCTTTCTGTCTGTTACCTAATGGTATTCCCGCAAGATTCTGTGCATGCCTGTAACTACTAAAAAAATGTAATAATTTTTAATGGTGGTCAAGAAAAAAAAAAAAAAAAAATGTTTTTTTATATATATTTAGTATATTAGACTGCGGTACCTGTGTTTGTCCACTAGAGGCCGCTGTGGAATGTTTTCTTGTCATGTGGACTAGTTTCTTCTCAGAGAGCAAAGTCCAGGCAGTTGGTGAGTTCTCCTATAGGAAACTGCTTCCTCTGCCATGTTGCAGTGCTCGTCCATCCCCCGGCCTGCGGCAAAGAGGGGCCCTGGCTCCTGTCCCTGGTTTCCATGTTTGAAATTAGCGCCGAGGGCGCACGTGGCCGCGCGCGTGCGCGTGCACGCGCCTCTATATATAGAGGTGAGCCGGGAAAGGGGGCGGAGCCTGGGGGATGACGCTCTGTGCGCGCCGCAGCGCTTCTGCGCATGTGCGGGCGTCCCAGCAGGTTTTAAAAAGCCACAATATTGTAGTAAGCTGGCTATGAAGTACAGAGACAGAGCTGGCAACATTTAAAGGCATACAGCAAGCGGTTGATACAGGCATCCCCTAGAAAGGCACATTAGTAGACACCAACTGTTTATTATAGCAGCATTTATGCTAGACTATTATCAGTAACTGGTGTATTTCGGCTGGAATACCTCAGCTTTGTGGCTTAGGAATATGCCGTCTAAAAACTCCGGGACTAGAAATTCCAGGAGGAATAGGGGGTCTCCATCGGGCTCTGAGGATCTTGGGCATGCTTTGGCTGCACCAGTCTCCCCTGAAGAATCAGAGGTTAGTGACCGTAGAGCACCCTCAGGAGTACCTGGTACTGTGGCTGTCCTCCGTTCACCTGCTCCTGTGTATGTAACAGAGGAGGTTTTTTCCTCAGCTCTGGGAGGACTGGAAGAGAGATTGTCAGCATTAATCGCTGCTTCCCTGTCACAGGAGAAAAGCGCTCGATCTCCGTCTCCTCCCTCAGAGTGCCTGTTAACAGAACAACAGTCCCATACAGAGGTCGACCTACCTGAGGGGGATCAGGATGAGGTTGATTCGGTTGTAGAGGAATCAACAGTGGAAGAGCCGTTCTCAGCATCACATGCTGAGAGGTTATGGGTTCAGTCCCTGACTAATATGGTCCGATCAGCATTTAAAATGCCACTTGCGGAGCCATCCTCCACTTCTGTCTCCTCGTTGGGGTCGCTAAAAGCTCCCCAGACTGTTTGTTCCTTTCCGATCCATCCTTTACTGGAGGGGCTCATTTACCAGGATTGGGAGCATCCTGACAAAATATTTACTCCCCCCAAGAGATTTCCGGTGGTCTATCCCATGGAGGATAAGTTCATCAGAAAATGGAAGGTCCCTACAGTGGACGCAGCCATCTCTTGTGTGAATAAATCACTGACATGTCCGGTGGAAAATGTCCAAATGTTCAAGGACCCAATAGATAAAAAATTGGAGTCATTATTGAAATCTGCTTTTTCTACAGCAGGATTGGTGACACAACCAGCAGTGGCAGCTATAGGGGTCTGCCAAGCAGTGAAGGATCAGTTGAAACAGGTCTTAAGGGACTTGCCAGATCAGCAGGCTCTTGCCCTAGCTGATCTATCTAGAGCCTTATGCTTTGCGGTGGACGCCATAAAGGATTCAATCCATCAGGCCTCCCGCCTTACGCTGTCTGTAGTACATATGCGCAGGCTTCTATGGCTCAAAAACTGGTCTGCTGAAGCTCCCTGTAAAAAATTGCTGGTCAGCTTCCCATTTCATGGGGAGCGCTTATTCGGGGAAGACCTGGACAGGTATATCCAGAGAATTTCCAGCGGTAAAAGTACACTTTTGCCGGTTAAAAATAGAGTTAGAGGTCCCTCCTTTAAGAGGCCGGCTTCTCCAGTCCCTAGGACATCGGCTGTGAAACAGTTCCGACGGCCTCCCGGGTCAAATCCCGGAGGTAAAAATCAGGGACAGTTGCAGGGTAACAAGAAGCCCTGGAGCAGGAGAGGTACAAAACCTCCCCCAAAGTCAAATGCATGAAGGGTTGCCCCCACCCAATCGGGTGGGGGGAAGACTTCAGTTGTTCACAGAAACCTGGCGGGACACGATCCGAGACAGATGGGTGCTCTCCGCAGTAAATCTGGGATACAAATTGGAGTTAAAAAACTCCCCTCCTTCCCGCTTTATAAGGTCAAACGTGCCAAGGGATCCCCAGAAGAGAGGATCCCTCCTGTTGGCACTGGAACAATTATTGCTTCAAGCAGTAATTATAGAGGTTCCCCTGGAAGAATGGGGGTTCGGGTTTTACTCAAACCTCTTTACAGTTCCGAAGCCAAACGGGGACGTGAGGCCCATATTAAATCTAAAAGGGCTAAACAAATTCCTACATATCAGGACTTTCCGGATGGAGTCGATCCGATCGGTAGCCACTGCCCTACAAGGGGAGGAATGGTTAGCCTCGATCGACATCAAAGATGCTTATTTGCACATCCCCATCTTTCCAGCCCACCAAAAATTTCTACGCTTTGCGGTAGAAGGGCGCCATTTTCAGTTCAGAGCCTTACCCTTCGGTCTGGCCACAGCACCAAGAGTGTTCACAAAAATTCTGGCCCCATTATTGGCCAATCTAAGAACACGAGGTGTAACGATAATGGCATATCTAGACGACTTGTTGCTGATAGACCACTCAGTGGAAAAACTAGAAGTGGTTGTTCACGAGACAATCAAGTATCTGGAATATCACGGTTGGATTATCAACCGAGACAAGTCAGCCCTAAAACCAGTCAAAAGTCTGGAATACTTGGGGCTAAGGCTGGATTCAGACCAGAGAAAGATTTTCTTGCCTCAAGAAAAGGGGTCGTCTTTGAGAGATTTGATCCACTTAGTGGGTTCAAAAAGACAGCCATCCATACGCCTGTGCATGAGGCTGCTGGGAAAAATGGTGGCATCATTCGAAGCAGTACCCTACGGTCAATTCCATTCAAGGAAGTTGCAAAGGGCCATACTGTCAGCCTGGAACAAAAAAGTTCAGGCTCTGGACTTACCAATGTCCTTGTCCCCTTCCGTTCGCAGGAGCCTCCGCTGGTGGTTGGTTCCCCAGAATCTGGAAAGAGGGAAATCCTTCAGTCCGATTTCCTGGAAGGTGGTCACTACAGATGCCAGCCTTATAGGCTGGGGAGCAGTACTGGAGCAATGGTCTCTCCAGGGCAGATGGTCGGATGCGGAAAAGGCCCTGCCCATCAATCTCTTAGAGATACGAGCAGCCCGGTATGCCCTAGTAGCATGGACATCCAAACTCCAAGGGTCCCCTGTCAGAGTTCAGTCAGACAATGCCACAGCAGTGGCATATATCAATCGTCAGGGGGGCACCAGGAGTCGTGCAGCCCAAAGGGAAGTAAATTACATCCTGAGATGGGCAGAAAGATATGTCCCAGCCATATCTGCGGTATTCATTCCAGGAGTGGAGAATTGGAAGGCGGACTTTCTAAGTCGCCAACAATTATGCCCAGGGGAATGGTCCATTCATCCCGAGGTTTTCCGGACAATATGTCAGCGGTGGGGAACACCGGATGTAGATCTGCTAGCATCCAGATTCAACACAAAAGTGGACAGGTTTGTCTCTTGGGCAAGGGATCCCCTAGCGTGCGGCTCGGATGCCCTAGTGTTCCCTTGGGATCAGTTCAAGCTGATATATGCATTCCCACCGCCACAATTGTTACCTCGATTACTCCGCAGAATCAGGGTAGAAAAGAAACCAGTGATTCTGGTGGCTCCAGCGTGGCCCCGAAGAGCATGGTACGCGGAGATTGTAAAAATGTCTGTGGGGAGTCCTTGGACCCTCCCACATCGTCCGGACCTGCTTTCGCAGGGACCGATATACCACCCTTCCTTACCAGCCCTAGGTTTGACGGCCTGGCTATTGAAGCCCACATTCTAAAAAAGAGAGGGCTCTCTAATGCTGTGGTATCTACCATGATCAATGCCAGGAAGCCGGTATCCAGGCAGATCTACTATAGAATCTGGAAGGCGTACATCGCCTGGTGTGAAGCCAAGAAATGGCATCCACGTAAATACGTAATAGGTAGGATTCTGGACTTCCTACAATGGGCTGTAGATAGGAAGCTTGCCTTGAGTACTATCAAGGGTCAGATTTCGGCCTTGTCAATATTTTTTCAAAGGCCCTTGGCTTCGCATTCACTAGTCAAAGCCTTTATACAAGGAGTGATGCGTATTAGTCCTCCGGTTAATATTCCCATATGTCCATGGGATCTAAACTTGGTTCTGTCGGTTCTACAGAAACAACCATTTGAACCATTACAGCATATTTCCTTAGTGCTTCTCACCAGGAAATTGATTTTTCTAGTAGCCATTTGTTCGGCTAAAAGAGTATCGGAATTAGCAGCTATGTCCTGTAAGGAGCCATATCTGGTTATCCATAAGGACAGAGTAGTGTTACGTCCTCATCCAGCCTTTCTTCCTAAGGTGGTATCGAGTTTTCATTTGAACCAAGATGTGGTTCTTCCTTCTTTTTTCCCCAAGCCTACTTCGGTAGAGGAAAAGTTATTGCATTCTTTGGATGTAGTAAGAGCAGTTAAAGCTTATCTAAAAGCCACTGCTCAGATTCGCAGAACGGATACTTTGTTTATTCTGCCGGAAGGCCCCAGAAAGGGTCAGGCAGCGTCAAAATCTACTTTAGCCAAGTGGATTCGACAGGTCATAATACAAGCCTATAGCTTGAGAAGTAGACCGCCTCCGTTCAAAGTTAGGGCGCACTCCACGAGAGCAGTTGGAACTTCATGGGCAGTGCATCACCAGGCCTCCCTGGCTCAAATCTGTAAGGCCGCAACATGGTCTTCGGTACACACGTTTACTAGGTTCTACCAGGTGGACGTTAGAAGTCAGGAGGATGTCGCCTTTGGGCGCAGTGTGTTGCAGGCCGCAAAAGATCCTCATGTCTGATAGCGCTCAGCTTATATATGGTGTATCCCCCCCCTCATTTGGCATTGCTTTAGGACATCCCATTAGTAATGACTATGTCGCTCTGTGTCCCGTGATGTACGAGAAAGAAAATAGGATTTTTATAACAGCTTACCTGTAAAATCCTTTTCTTGGAGTACATCACGGGACACAGAGCTCCCGCCCCTCTTTGGGGACACTTATTGCTTTGCTACAAAACTGAGGTGCTCCCGGATGGGAGGGGCTTATATAGGGGAGGGTACTTCCGGTTTTGGAAGTTGCCAGTGCCAGCACCTGACGGTAACTATATAACCCATTAGTAATGACTATGTCGCTCTGTGTCCCGTGATGTACTCCAAGAAAAGGATTTTACAGGTAAGCTGTTATAAAAATCCTATTATTGTCCCTCCACTTCATAGCGAGCAAGTTATTACACTTT
Organism: Rana muscosa; assembly: GCA_029206835.1. Taxonomy (NCBI): domain Eukaryota; kingdom Metazoa; phylum Chordata; class Amphibia; order Anura; family Ranidae; genus Rana; species Rana muscosa. Next base: position 84,249,679 of record CM055127.1, read on the forward strand.
ACGCAGGCTCTCTCCCCCAGCCTAAGACGGGCATCTACAAGCCGCTGGGGAAAGCCCCAGCGATTAGGTCGCACGGTGCCACATGCTCCAATCTGATGATCAAACAAGTGACTAAACAGTGGCACGCTCGTGTAATAATTGTCCACATACAAGTGGTACCCCTTTCCGAATAAGGGTGACACCAAGTTCCACACTATCTTGCCAGCGCTCCCTATGTAATCCGGGCAGTTGACCGACTCAATCTGACTGTCTTTTCCCTCATAAACCGTAAAGTTCACTACATAGCCTGTTGCCCTGTCACAGCACTTATAGAGCTTGACCCCGTATCTGGCACGCTTGCTGGGAAGGTACTGCTTGAAAGCCAAGCGGCCAGAAAATTTAATCAGGGACTCATCAACGCAGACAGCTTGATCGGGAATAAACAAGGCTGCAAAACGTTCGTTGAAGTGGTTTATGAGGGGCCGAATTTTATAGAGCCGGTCGTATTCAGGGTCCCCACGTGGACGACAAAGTTCATTGTCGTTGAAGTGCATGAACCGCAAAATCTGCTCGTATCGTTTCCTGGGCATGGAGGCAGAGAACACGGGCATGTGGTCAATTGGGTGCGTGGACCAATAAGCACGCAATGACGGGAATTTATGTGTGCCCATGTTGAGGGAAAGGCCCAGAAAGGTCTTAAATTCGGAAACCGTAATTGGTTTCCAATCTTTGGCAATGGAAGGCAACTGGGGATTAGCGGCGATGAATTGACCAGCATATAAATTACTCTGGTCCACAATAGATCTATAGAGATCTTCCGTGAAAAACAGCGAATAATAATCGATTGGCATAAAATCAGCTGTTTCCACCTGAATACCGGGTTGGGCAGTGAATGGGGGAAGTACGGGTTCTGCAGAAGTGGTGGGGACCCAATCAGGATAGGCGAATTCTGCAGGATGGGCACGATGGGCACGATGGGCCTGCCTTTGTCTTCTTATTGGTGGCAGCGGGACACTACTTGTGCTTGCCACCTCGCCAGCTTGAACTGCACTTATGGGACTCGCCACGTCACCACGTGATACTGCAGTGCTGGATGTACGCCCAGGCTGTACTAGGCCGCTGGTGCTTGCCAATTCACCAGAAGGAATAGCGGCGCTAGTACTCCTCTGCTCCATGATACGAGAGCCCTGCGGTTCTTGCTCCTCAACAACCTCAGAAGATCGGGATCGGGTACGCCTGACCTTAGCAGGGACCTCAACTTCGTCGTCAGAGCTATCTGACGTGGGGCCGCTGACGTCACTGTCTTCTACGGGAAGATATTCTGAGCCTGAATCTGACAGATACGTGACCTCCTCTTCACTATCTGTCATGCTCAGAATCTCGTAGGCCTCTTTACTAGTGTACCTTCGACTTGCCATTTTGGGCTCTAAATTTAGGGGTACACTAGTAAGATTCACAGGAAAAAAAGCACCCGACTGTCGTCAGCAAATATATCAAACGCTACAAAAAAAACTGTTAGCGGTCGCAGGGATCAGGACTGTCTCTGCGAACGCTGCAGTTATGTGTTTTGTGTTTGGTAAGTGACAGTGATCGATCGATACTGCACTTGGGTGGGCTGGGCTGGGCGGAGGGGCTAAACGCAGGTGCTAGCAGATATCTTGGCTGATCCCACTAACACTGCGTTTTTGGGAACCCTAAACCGCTGGGGACGCTAGTATAGATCTGATCAGATACTATACCACTAAGGGAGGTGTATGCTTTGCGCGTGGGTGTTAGCGTTACTGGCACTAACCTAACGCTGCCTGGGGCGACGCAGACCCTCTCTGGCGCTAAAACCTAATTGATCTCACCCGCCGGGCGATCAGGGGGTTAAAACTTTATTGGGTTATATACGGCGGGTGCCCTGATGCTATAAAAAGCAAACTAACCAACCAGCGTCACCCGTAACCTTTATATGGTGATCACTGGTGAAAGGGTTAGCTAGGGGCAATCAGGGGGTTAAAACCTTTATTAAGTTGAATATGGGGGTAACCGACGCTATATAAAAACCTGACGGGTTACCTAAATAACTAAATAACTAACTGGGTAACCAGTGTCACCAGTGACGCTTATACGGTGATCACTGGTGAAAGGGTTAACTCTAGGGGCAATCAGGGGGTTAAAATAATATATGGGGGTATCTGACGCTAATAAAAACCTGCGGCGAACCTAAAAATAATTAACTGGCTATCTAGGGCACCACCGGCAGTGACGCTGGCGTTAGGGGGTGAAAGGGTTACCTGGGGGGCGATCAAGGGGTTAAACCTTTATTAGGGGGGGGGGTTAGGGGGCTATCCTGGACCTAAAGGGGCCTAATCCTAACTGCCCTGCAACTTTTTATTATCACAGATGACACTAAATGCAGTGATCAGTAAAATAAATGATCACTGCAATCAGTGACACTGTGATTGGGGGCTGGGGGTTGACCTGGGGGTGACTGGGGGGTGAAATGTGTGCCTATGTGTCAGTGGACTGTTGGTGCACTAACCTGCTTCTTCTCTCCTCGGCGCCGGAATCGAAAAGACCGCCGCGAGGGAGATGACATCCCTTCCTCCTGCCTGTGTTTACATCACATGGCAGAGGAAGCATTTTCATTGGCCGGGAGCGATCGCGAGGGGGTGGCCGAAATCGAATGGTCACCCCCTCATCTCTGATCGCTCCCCAACGATAAACGGCCGCTCACTGTATAGGAGGGGGGTCCGATCGGACCCCCCAACTATACAAAGGCGATCACGTATGCTCTACGTGATTGTGCCTGTCGGTGCCATTCTGCCGACGTATATATACAGTGAGCGGTCGTTAAGTGGTTAAGCCTCGTACACACGATCAGATTTCCATCGGACAAAGCCGTGGAATTTTGTCCGAAAGGCGTTGGCCGTAAAGTTGTTCTGCATACAGACGGCAAAACGTTGTCAGCCAACAAATACAAACGACGTGGTTTTTCAGCTCTTTAGCGCCACCCTTTGGGCAACTTCTGCTAATGTTGTGCTATGGTTTGCATTGCTTCTGAGCATGCGTGTTTGTACTTTGGATTTTATTCCGACGGACTTGTACACACGATTGGATAATCCGACAGCACACGTTTGTTGTTGGAAAATTTTAAAGCATGCTATCCAACGTTTGTTGTCGGAAAATCCGACAACAATTGTCCGATGGAGCGTACAAACGGTCGGATTTTCCGACAAAACCCTGCCATCACACAATTCCCGTCGGAAAATCCAATCGTGTGTACGGGCCTTTAAGGTAGTTGGCCTTGTGGAGTCGGGAATAATATTCACAGCTCTGTTCACTATCGTAAATTGAGGAATAATGCTCTTTGTGATAAGTGATGGAATAAGACATTTTGTACTATGGCTTTACTATTTGTTTGTTTTGTTTCTTTTGGATAGAATACGGAATGGTTGAAACCACTGTATGGCATTGGGGAGATTCCCCTTCACTTTCTGAACTGTTGACTCGATTGCCCAAGAAACAAGGATCCCTTTTGGAAGATTTTCACTCTGTTCCTGTTCCTGTACTGTAAATGTTGTATTTTCCCTTACGTTAAGTTCCAGTACCAGCGAACCCAAACGGCAATACATTTTGGTAGAGTTTCTAACCCATCACCCCTCTTAAACTCAAAGAAGAACTCCTGCCAAGGTTAACAAGGTACAAGTTAATAGCCCAACTTTTCCTGCAATATTTACCTTTTATGCCAGAGATTTACCCCACAGTCACTCTGCTTGCTCCTCCTCTCAGCATCCTTCTTGTCAGCACATAACCCGGTTGGGCTCCTTGTATTGCTTCTTCCTCTCACACTCCAGCCCTGCTGTACAGGGACTACAAGAGGCTGATACCAGGTCAAATGCACTAGTCCATGCATTCTGAATGATTTTAGAAATAACTCAAACTGATACCAAGCCCAAAACCTATAGAGAAAGACCCTTAATAACGTATTAAAGCTGAATAGTTTGTGTATTGTATATCTGCCTGTGCGAATGCCTCAAATGATTTCACAGCCATCATGAATAATCCCTGTAATTTACCTAATTTGTTTATTTCCCATGATCATCAGCTCCATCTAGTGGTCATCACGTGGTATTTTCCTGAAATACCTTAATCAGGAAAAAAATGCATTAGGGGCACTATGTGGAGCTGATAACCATAGGAAAAATATATAAGGCAGATTACAGAGATTTTTTGTGCTTGAGGCATTCGCACAGCCATATTTAGTTGATAACTAGAGCCCTAAGTGTACAATAGTACAGCAAAACAACATGCAAAAAAGATTATTTTCATTGAGAATGACTAAAGCCTCATACACACGATCGGACTTCCAACACACTTTTCCGTGGATTTTTGCTCCGAAGGGCGTTGTCCGTGAACTTGGTATGCATACACACGGCAGGACTTTTTCAGCCAACTTTCACCAAATCACGTGTTTTTTCTGATCTTTACCGCCACCCTGTGGGCAACTTCTGCTATTGTTGGCTGATCTTTTGCATTGGTTCTTAGCATGCGTGTTTGTACTTTGGACTTTTGTCCAATGGACTTGTGTACACGCGATCGGATTATCCTCCATCGGACATTTGTTGCCGGAAAGTTTGTCTGTTCTCACAGCGAACATTTGTCCGATAAAAAAAAGCGAAAAAGTTTGTCCGATGGAGCATACACACGGTCGGATTGTCTGCAAAAATAGGTCCGTCGGAGGTTTGTTGTCAAAGTCTGATCATGTGTACGGGCCTTAAGCCTCGTTTATTACAGCACAGCCTTACAAAAAAAGGCTGGTAACAAAGTGGTAGGGAAGTGTACCGTGGGGAAGTCTAAAGCCTCGTACACACGACCGAGTTTCTCGTCGTTAAAAACACGTCGTTTTTTTCGACGAGATTCTTGTTAACCTTGACGAGTTTCTCGTCAAGCTTTCCATGCGTACACACTGACATTTCCCAATTTCCTCGTTGTTCTCCGCGGTCACGTCCAGCACGTACGACGGCACTATAAAGGGGAAGATCGATTTTCTTGGCGCCACCCCTTGGGCTGCTTTTGCTGATCTCGTGTTACCGCGTGTGAAGTAAAAGTTTGGGAAGAGACGATTCGCGCTTTTCAGTCTTCGTGCTTTTCAGTTCGTTTTCTGAGGTTCAGTTTGTGCTTGTGGGTTCGTATCTTGACTTTCAGGGCGTCTAGGCAGGTCGTATCTGTTTTACAGTGCGTTCTTGCCTGTTCGTTTCTGATTTTCAGTTCGTTATTCATAGGCCTTGCTGTTCTAAAGTGCGTTCTGTTCTGTACGTTCTGATAAGACGACCGTTTCCTAGCCATGTCGCCTGGACGTTCTCGTCGTCGAGTTCGTGCTGTGCGTGCGCTTGGTGTTGGTCTGCTTGTTTTGGACCAAGACCAGTCCATGAATGGTGTGAGGAGGAGTTCATGGACCAAGAATTGGTTGCTCCAGCGGGACCAATTCTGCCACATGCCTCTGCTGCGGGAGATCGTTGAGAATAATCCTGAGGACTACAGGAATTTTCTGCGGATGTCTGACCCCGTTTTTCAGGAACTGTTGGCTTTGGTGTCCCCCTATATTACCAGGCAGGACACCGTTATGCAGGAAGCCATCAGTGCTGAGCAGAGGCTCATCGCCACCTTACGGTACCTAGCGACAGGGAGAAGTCTTCAGGACTTGAAGTTCACGACAGGCATCTCCCCCCAGGCTCTGGGCCTCATAATCCCAGACACCTGTTCTGCCATTATACAAGTCCTGCAGGAGGACTATATTAGGGTAAGTTTTCTCCTTTAACATCACATTTTATGTATTTCATGTATGCTAATGTATTGTATTTCTTTCATCCTTCCCTAATTACCATGATTGGAATATGCTGAGAATGTCCCCTTTGTCCCCATGCATGCTGGAAGCTTTAGATTGCCCCTTTTTTCTCCTCCATAAGTATTTCCCTTCACTAACTTTTCCAGCAGGGGCGCCTGTTGCAACAAATGTTTGGGGGTCCAACCCCAATTTAGGAAATAAACTTCCTCCATTTTTGCAAAGGTGCCTATTAAACGCCCCCAGTTGTCCCCTCCAATGCAGCCATTTTGTCCCCTCCAATGCAGCCATTTTGTCCCCTCCAATGCAGCCATTTTGTCCCCTCCAATGCAGCCATTTTGTTCCCTCCAATGCAGCCATTTTGTTCCCTCCAATGCAGCCATTTTGTCCCCAGCCCTGCACATACCTTCTTGTGGTCAGCGCCATCCTTCTTCTGTCCTTGATGTCTTCTCCTTCCCTTGATGTTGCAATAGCCAATCATGTAACCATTAAACAGACTTGGTGAACATGATTGGCAGAGCAGCCTGTCAGTGTTTACCCAAGGAATGCTCCCCCCCCTGCGTCCCCGATTTAACTTTTATGAAGCCAATTACATCCCTCAGGCTGTAATGTGCAAGCCTATTTGCCTCCCTGTTTCTGATATGCAATTTTCACCCCATAAATGCCGCAGTTATTCATATGTTGGTCGCTTAACAGGGGGCCATCCACCAGAATAGTGGGCGGCATTGACAATACATAGGTTAATGCAAGGCATGAACCTATGTATTGTTCTGAGTGACGGGCACAGGAGAGAGGGGGCAGTGCTCCAGCGCCCACTCTGGACGCACCGCCACTGCACTGCTATCCTGTGGCCAAACACATCTCCCCCCCCCCAAAATAATGTATTAATGGACCATCAGAGGGGGTGATGAATCTGAAACATGAGCCTTCCATTATACTTATTTAAAACACCTTAATAAACATAGAATTTGATTGATGTTGGCCTCTAATGTTTTTTATTATAATCTCCTTGTAATGTAATATTTTTAAATTCTAATTTTCTTTCATCTTGTTTGCCTCCCCAGCTTCCTTCCACGCCACAGGAATGGCAGACTGTGGCATCGGAGTTTGCCACGCAGTGGGACTTCCCCAACTGCGGTGGTGCCATAGACGGGAAGCACGTCCGCATCGTGCCGCCACCCCATTCTGGGTCCTACTACTTCAACTACAAGGGGTTTCATAGCATTGTGCTGATGGCGGTGGTGTCAGCACGGTATGAATTCCTCTATGTTGATGTAGGGAAGAATGGCTGGATGTCCGATGGGGGATCCTTCATCCAGACGGAGTTTGCCCTCCGTCTCCAGAGTGACGACCTTGCATTGCCACCGGATGCAGGGAATATTGAAGGACTCCCCTTTGTTTTCTTGGCTGATGAAGCCTTTGGACTCGGACCGCATCTTATGAGGCCATTTCCTCAGAGGACCCTGACCCCAGAGAAGAGGGTGTTCAATTACCGGCTGGCCAGGGGCCGAAGAGTCGTTGAAAATGCCTTTGGCGTAATGGCCAGCCGGTTCCGCATTTTTATGACTTCCATACACTTGGCGGACTACAAAATAAACTATGTAGTTTTATGCTGCTGTGTGCTACACAATTTTCTCAGCAGAAAATCCAATTCATATATGGCCTCAGTATTGCCTGAGGCTGGACTTTCACCTGCTAATCCCCTGCCGGGCCTGGAATCTGCCCGTCCTGGCTTGCCCCCCCAAATGCCCGTGATGTTCGGGACAAATATATGCAATATTTCACGGGTAGGGAGGCAATTCCTATGCCAGGCTATGGCTAAAGATTCCTGGAGAATGATTAAAATAAAAATCTGATTTCTAATTTTACTTTGGTTTGTTTCCTGTCTCCTAGTTTGTCTTAGTGCATTTGTAGTGCCAAGTGTATTTTCCTTTTAGTAAATAACAACCATTTCACTATGTAACCTTAAAAAAAACACAAATAAGGTTAGAGCGTATTGAAAAAAGAAGCTACACGTTGTTTCTGTTCAAACATTTTACTCTGTGCACATTCACACACGTTTCCTTTTTTATTTTTTTTTATTTTTTTTGGTCCTGGCCACAAACCGCCAATTCTTTTCTTAGGAAAATACAAAAACAACAGTTGCATTCCAAAAATTACAACATTGGATACCTCTGAGCAATCTGACACATTAACTTACACAAACTATGTCTCTATGTGCCCGTCCTAATATGGGGTCTTGCCACCCCTTGCCCAGCCAAAAATTGAATATGCACACATTTTGTATTATTTTCCACTAGGGATTTTAGACTCCTGATCCCTATTGTCAACATGTGCTATCTGCCATTAGGGGTGATCAATGGACGTGTTTTTGGGGTGCAACCCCTTCCTCAGTTCACCTACTTTAGATACGAGGAAGGGGTTGCACCCCCAAAAGACGTACATGGATATCCCCTGATGGCAGATGGCACATGTTGACACACTGTGTGCATATTCAATTTTTGGCTGGTTTGATTGTCCAAAAAAGTTTAAAAGGTTGATGAACAGTCATTCCTGAGAAAAAAATGGGGGTTTTGTTGACCTATTCGATTCTCCCCAAAACATCTAGAATGTCTTTAAATGTTTGATCCATCACATGAATTATTTGTTTTATTCTGTCCAGTTCCGTGCTACATTCCATCACTTGCTGTATTATTCGGAGGGCACTGTCAGCAGAGAAACGTGTACTATCCTTCACCACAACATTTACATCCCCTAAAAACAAAATAAAAAGGTATTATAACTCTGCAGGCCTACCTCTCTTACCTGAAGCTGTGGTGACAGATACTGACCTGTTGTGGTGACCAGTTCCACAACGTCATCCACCTCTCCTTCCTGCACTTCTCCTTCCTCCACCTCAACTTCCTCCACATCCTTCGGTTGTGGGTCTTTGGGAGTTTGGGGTTGTTGTGAAGCTGTGGGGTTCCTGTGCTCCCTGGAGTGTTCTCCTCCCAGTCTTCTCTCCCCTATGAGAATCAAACAAAAGGTCTATTTATCACACTGAAATTCTCTATGAAAAATAAAAACAGGCTAAATTGCTTGGAAGTGGGGTACAAGTGTGTGTGTTTGGGTGGAAGTTAAAGATGAATGCAGTATTTCAGACCAATAATATGTTTAGTATTCACCTTTGGCTGTCAGTTTTTAGACATGGAGACCCCACAAAAAATCACTAATGCACCTGTGTGGGACACCCAAAAAAGGCGGGTCTGGTGGCCCTCACTATAGTGCTCCAAAGTACAGATGTGGTACCAGCTGCTGAGTGTCCTCTCCTTTACACTGACTAAAGTTTGCATTTCATTCTCTTTACAAACACATCATCTAGCCTAAAAATTTGGAACAAAATTTTTAAAAAAACACGCAGATGTCTAATTATATTTTGTGGCTATAAAATAAGCCAAAACAGCGGATAGTGGCCGAACGAAGTGTCTGTAACGTAACGAACGATTATTGTGCCAAACCAAGTTCAAATTATTAAATTATGGAAGGGAGTCCAATATGATAAAATCAAAAAAAGGAGCAACATGTAAGTTGAGAAAAACATTAATAGCAGAAAAGTGTACATTTTACTTACTTTTTGATAGCATTCTCTTAATGCTCCTTAACTGCTCTGGCTCCCTCAGTTTGAGGTCTGACCACCTCTTTCTGAGCTGCTCATTTGAGCGTTTCACCCCGAAATTCGTCTTCAGACTCTTCACGACTTTCTTCAGGATTTTGGCCTTCCTTCTATTTGGTTTGCTATACGGCCCATGCTTAGCGTCATAATCAGACTTGAGCAAGATGTCCACCATCTCCGCCATCTCCGCAAAAGACATATTAGATGCCTTGAATCTCCTCCTTGATCGTGACGTTTCCTCGGTCTCCGGGCTTGTCTCCTCCTCGTTAGTTGCGGAATTATCAGACACCTGCTGTAACTCCGCCATATCTGTCTGCGCGCCGAAAGAGAAGGGGCGGGGAAAAGATGTTAGTTAGAACGTCATGGGCGGGCGACGTGTGCGGAGCGACGTGTTCGTAGTTTGACGCATGCGTGGTGTATATATAGCAAACACACATGTGACTATACTACGTTCGGTGTGCGGAGAGAGGAGTTCAAGTTACGGACGTGCGAACGAAGGTATGTGATTTTGTGAGTTGGACAAATTGTTGGCCTATACTGTCTTGAGAATGTTGTAGGATATATATGGTGACTACGATGTTAAGGAGGTTAGACTGTTTGCCTCACATTAGTTAAATATAATTTATTTTACTTGCAGATACAATATGAATGTCTTCATTAGTGATAGAGATTTCCTGGCGGAATTTATAGACCGGGTAAGGGAGCTGCCCGCTCTGTGGGAGACGAAAAACCCCATCCACAAAAAAAGAGGGGTGAGAAAAGCAGCGCTGGAGAAGCTGCTCCCATTTGTGCAGACCAAGGTGCCCACAGCCACAGCAAAACAAGTGGACACTAAAATTGGGAGCTTGAGAGGCACCTACAGGACTGAACGCTCTAAGGTCCTGGCTTCTCAGAGGTCAGGAGCAGCAGCAGATGATGTGTATGTCCCCAATTTGTGGTACTACAGCAGGATGTCCTTTCTGGGTGACCACATTGAGGCAAGGCCATCACTGTCCACTCTTCCCCCCAGACTTCCCTGCAGCCAACCTGAGCCTTCTCTGGAGCAAGAGGAGGCAGCCATCCTGGATGATCCTGATTTGGCCATCTGGAGCCAGGTATAGTATTAAATGAAAATGTATTGGGATAAACTTAATGTTTGACAAATATGTCAAGATGACAAACATAAACTATTTAGAGTTCCACAAGTGAAATCAAAATCTCTAGACATTAGTCTGCACTTAATTGGGTGCTAAATAGTCAATCTGATGTAGTTGTAAATTTTAGAAAATGATTTCAGGATTTACATTCTAATTGCTTCAATCATGTTTATAAATTTTGAGGCAAAGATTAAAGCAACATATTAAACTATGTCCCTTTTTCATACACAGGATGAAATCAGCCAGGAGGAGGGTCTGGAAACTGTCAGGCAGGAGGAGGAAGGGCCCAGTGGCAGCCAGGAGGTGGCAGGGCCCAGTGGCAGCCAGGAGGAGGAAGGGCCCAGTGGAAGGCAGGAGGTGGCAGGGCCCAGTGGCAGCCAGGAGGTGGCAGGGCAAAGGAGAAGCACCAGATCACAGGTGCCTCCCATCCGAATTCCCAAAAGAGGCAGGAGGGACAGGACCACCAGTGAGGCAGCAATGGCCCTTATTCAAGAGGCCCATGCCACCCTCAAGGAGCCCACATCCCCTGAAGAGGCCATTGCCGGCCTAGTGGAGGCAAAGTTCAAGGTGATGAGCATGGAGCAATGCCTCCTATGCGAGCCCCTGCTCATCACCTTGCTCAACAAGGGGGTGATGGGAAAAATTACCCCCAATACAGCAATTTGTGAGGTGGCACAACTGTCCCAACCTCAACCTCCTTCTCCACCTCCACCTTCTTCTTCTGCTCCACCCCCTTCTCCTTCACCTCCACCTTGTTCTTCAACCCCACCCCCTTCTCCTCCACCTCCACCTTGTTCTTCCGCCCCACCCCCTTCTCCTCCACCTCCACCTTGTTCTTCTGCCCCACCCCCTTCTCCTCCACCTCCACCTTGTTCTTCTGCCCCACCCCCTTCTCCTCCACCTCCACCTTGTTCTTCCGCCCCACCCCCTTCTCCTCCACCTCCACCTTGTTCTTCCGCCCCACCCCCTTCTCCTCCACCTCCACCTTGTTCTTCTGCGCCACCCCCTTCTCCTCCACCTCCTCCTCCTCCTGACAGGAGTACCCCTCCAGTGGCCCAGCCTCCAGCCAAACGAAGAAGGAAGGCTGCAGGGAAGGCTTCAGGAAAGGTTGCAGGGAAGGTTGCCAGGAAGAAGAGGAAGTGATGGCCTTGCTTCATTGTGGTCGGACAGAAGGCAGCCTGTTGTAGTACCACACACTTGGGACATATATCTCACCTGCTGCTGTTCCTGACCTCTGGGAGGCCAGCATCAGATTGTGCTCAGAAATGTTGGCCTTCTCAAGCTCCCAATTTTAGTGTCCACACAGGGTTGATGTGTGGTCTGGGGTCCCTGGGATGCACAAATGGCAGCAGCTTCTCCAGCGCTGCCTTCTCTTTATTTTTTACAAAACATGAATAAATGTTATTTTGGTTTAAGTTCATACTTGACTATGTGTATTTGTAAAAATTTAAAATTTAGCTTTGGAGTAAGCAGATACATTTGACTGACCAAAAAAGGGACAGATAACAACCCCCCTAAAAAATAAAAGAATCTGATTTCCCAAAAAGAGGGTGTAAAATTTAACAACTATATATTAAAATATTCAATGGGAGATCACTATCAAAACATTGCTAAATTAAAATTAACATCAGTTTGAAAAATATAAAAATGTTAAATATTCATAAAAACTTGCACGATATAATACACATAAATCTTCTTAAGAGCAGCATGAAAAAGGTTAAAAAAAATAGTCATAACTCTGTGTGAATATCAGCAGCAAAAGAAGTTCTTTCGTTTGGATTAATGTAACATTCTAAAGAAGATTTCAATGCACAACATTTAAACGATGCAATAATTTTGAGCGTGACGAATGTGCTCTCTCCATTACGAAGGCTTGTTTTACCAGAAGATGCGCTCCCGTCTCATAGTTGCTTGTGAGCATGCGCGCTTTTGAAAGACTCGTTAAAGCATACACACGAACCATTTTCTCGTCACAAAACAGGCCGACGAGAAACACGACGAGAAAATCTGGAATCCTGATGAGAAAATAGAGAGCAGGTTCTCTATTTTCTCGTCGAGATTCACGGCAATTTTCTCGTCGTAAAACCATACACACGAACGGTTTTCTCGAGGAAAAAGCTCACGCGGCACTTTTCTTGCCGGTTTTGGACGAGAAACTCGGTCGTGTGTACGAGGCTTATGAAACTGAAAACACTGAACAGCAGTCTAAAACCTCGTACACACGATCGGATTTTCTGCAGACAAAGCGTCTGACTTTTGTCTGAAGGCCGTGTGCCTGGATTTTGTCTTGCATACAAACGGCACACAATTGTCGACCAACAAACACGAACGTAGTGACGTACTACGTGGTTTTTCAGCTCTTGAGCGCCACCCTTTGGGCACCTTCTGCTAATGTCGTGTTTGGTGAGCATTGACTCCGAGCATGCGTGTTTGTACTTTGAACTTTTGTCTGATGAACTTGTGTACAAACGATTGGAAAATCTGACAACAGACTGTTGTCCACAGAAAATTTTAAAGCATGCCATCCAACATTTGTCAGCGGAAAATCGGACAATTGTCCGATGGAGCGTAGAAATAGTCAGATTTTCAGCCAACAGCCTGTCATCACACAATTCCCATCTGAAAATCCGATCGTGTGTACGAGGCTTTATTTTGCTTGCTGTTTTACAAAGCCCTAGAAGGGTTAGAACTCTGACAGTGGTGTTTATACTGCTGTTTTTGTGAAGGTTCTCATTTATCCGGTTTATAGCATAGCTAGTAGTAGTCAGTCACATTCATTTTGGACATCTTAGCTTGTTGTTGGATAATCCATGTGTGGTGGAATTTTAGGCTGCTGTTTACAGAGCACACAGCCTATAATTCCTGTGCTATCTAAGCACACATCAGATTTCATCTTCTTGAAGTAATGCTATCGTTAAGTTAAGTTTGCTAAAGATCCACTCACCGTTCATTCCATCATTCATCCAAGGAAACCACCAACACAGGTCTTATCTTCTTATCAGGCCATTCCAGCAAAGACTGTCAAGCCGACGCCTACTCATAGGCTTTTATTAAACTCAAAAGATCTCAAGACAGGAGGTGATTGGCTGCAGCAACCAATCCCCTCCCCATGGGCGGGAACCTCATAGGATGTTCCCTCACATGAAAATGACAACACTTGGACATTCCTTCCAACAGGATATGTCATACATGAATATAATAACGTATGATGGCTTAAGTTACCGTTGATAGGAATTCCTATTCTGCGCTATTCCATAGAATAACGCATAATAAGATTATACTATTATTGAATGGGGGAGGGAGGCTATCTGCAGACGCACGCTACGAATTCCAACCAATGTTGATCAGGCACAGCCAAGACAAGAGCGCGCATTTGCCCATAACCAATGATGTCATTGCAGAGTGAGGATACCCCCTCCCCAACGATCGTCCATGCTAATGCACAGAGGGCCCCCGTTGGCGGACATATCCTCACCCTGCAAACATCACACTCCAACCTCAAAACGTTTTCCCCTATCAGATGGGATTCAACCAGCCTCAGACTACCCCAATCAGCTCTTTTAGAGCGGGTTGCGGAAGTACTAACACTGGGTGACACTATGACAATACATATTAAATACATCTCCATAAAAATCTCCACAACAGTCCTCCCTTTTTTTGTCATATGCACCCTATGTGTCCCTCGATGAGAGTTGATCTGCTTCTTACACCTGGAAATCAATCAGTTATTAGTCCATAAAAAGGAAAACACGGCTTGACATGTAGACTCTACTCTTCAGGGGCATGACTTATAAAGGAGGACACGACATGGTGAGCTGTAGTAATCGCTGATCCGTCTGATCCTCTGTGTCTTGTATGTGGGTCCGGCTTCGGGGCGTCTCATCAAGGAAACTCTGGTCACGCGTCAAATCAGGCAACAGGAGCACCTCGTCACGGCATAGAAAGAATAGAAATAAAAACGACATGAGTATATATATTCCCACTTCCTTTAACCACGATCCGCTGTAAAATAAAAAATTTGATCCCCAAAGATTCCCAGACCCTTAAAAAAAAGGACTCCCAACCTTCACTTAGCTACAGCTCTGGCTTCAACAATTACATGAAGAACCCTATCCTTAACGGATGAGAATTGTTCAATTGTATCCCTAGCCCGAGCCGCCCCCACCTTGTACATGCAGGACCCCATGCCCAGACCTGGTCGGGATTGGTGAACAAATCCCTACTAGCTGTCCCTGCCATTCTTAATTTCCTGCGCCATCAGATCCTCGCGATCGGCCGTGACCTAAAATGTTGGGACAGCTTCACCATCGCGCATGAACCTCTTGCTTTGGGGGAATTACCTTTATAAGCTGCAGATCCACATAAACACCAAACTAAAGTTCAAACACACTTGTGGGCTGCCTAGATACCCAAACCGACAAGAGGCAGAGCCATTAAAACTAAAACCAATTTTACCCTCTAGAAAAATACATCGTTAGATTCCATTGACAAGTGTCTGTCTGGAGTCTTCACTAGTTTGTCAAAACTCCTCATACCCATAATAACATCATAAATGTCATGTACCGCTGTCATCGCTGGGGACTAAAACTCGGTGAAGACTCAGAGAACAGACGGTCCTGTTCGCTTTCTGAGCTAGTCAGGACATACACTTTAAATAATAACTTGGGATGCTTTTCACCGTTACCCTCGCTAAAATTTACTAAACAACAAAAATATAAATAAACAAAGATACTCCTCATTCTTTGGTGTGGTTGAGCCGCTTCTTGCAGTGGCTGGCGTGGTCTCATCCCTCAAGCTTCTTTACAACGACCCAGTCACCTGGTTGGAAAGAATGTAAACTGATTATTGAGTCGGGTCCAGGAGGGACTCGTGAAATCCTTTTGGTGGACATTTTGAAGTTCATGTCACAACGATCGCACCCACCCCATCAGCCGAGAATATAAGTGACAGCTAATGAGGAGAGTACGACCCTGATTTTGATTGACCTCCAAACAACCCTCATATGACAATAACCCAGACATCGGGACTGTGGTCACTGCATAACCTGTGCGTGGCTTACAATACCTGGAGCCATTGACAAGGTTCTTAGCCTCTGGGATGGGAACCTACTTCACCAGACTGCTGCTTGCCGATTCAAATTCTATTAAAGAAAGACCGTCTTGGCACAAACTTGGTTAGAATTACAGAGGTTATTATTAGTTTGACAGAAAAAAAAACTGTCACTCTTACATTTATCATTCTCCCCCCTTTTCTTCCTCATTACAGACTGAAGGAAGAAATGCGTGGTGCAGGAAAAAAAGAAACAATGAAATAGCCTGTGATACTTTTACCACCTTAGACTCATATTTATCCATATGTACCGCTGTCTACATACACCTGTTCTCTGTGTACAAACTCCTTGGACCTGAAAAATACTTATAAGCAAAATCATTACTCTATCCTTCATATTTAACCTGCAAAGAATGGTAAAACAATAATGACATTCCTGTACATTGGTAAATTGTCAATGACATTCTTTCAAAACCCTCTGTAACCCTTACTTTTCCCGTTCCTACAAACATACAACAGCCGCGACGCATTGAAGGATCGCCGCGGTAAGTTCGAACATATTCACGTTACTACATACAAACATTCCGATACAAACGTGGGGGAAATACTTCCCAGTTTCCAAAACCACAAATGAAAAAAACAAAAAACAGCCAGAATTCTACCTTCACTCTTTCAGCAATAGGAAAAAATACAATGGGACAACCATGAGAGCAGCTCGAGAATCTTCCATGTACCAGCCATACAAGGTTCAAAACAAACAGGCATGAGACAACACCTCCATCAACACTCATCATTACAGATTTCTGAAGCCGCAGCTCAACTACATCCATTCCAGAGGGATACCCAAAATAGTATCCTTGGACCACCTATGTTAATCTTTTTGGGGTTCAAAGGCCTTTGCCCCAAAACTAGGCTTCGTGCACTGTGTGACCGTCTGACTATGGGAAGCCTCCATTCCTTCCCTTTGCACAGACCTCCTTGTGTCCATGGCGATTCGAATCGGCTTATCGTCTTAAACCTGCGTCCAGGTTAAACCGTTGCACCCATTTCGGAGATCACCGCCCGGTGTCTTCTTATACGGTGAATTGCAGAACTACAACCACTATATGGTCAAGTCCTCCAACTAGAAACCCTAACCGAGGTGTCAACTCTATGGCTTGTTGTCCCAACACTTTTGGAACTACAGAACAACCACCGATCAACCCCCGAATTAGGCCTCTACCCCTCACAGTGTATGCATACACAAGCGTTTTCTGCTATACACCCATACACTGCGTTGTCAGACTAAACCACACAGAACAATTACGCCAGTTTACCACCTGCAGAACAATGTGGCTTCTCTCTGTATCTAGATGATAAAATAATGGTGCTACCCCCTGTTTTTCTCTCTACCCAAAACTGTATTACACAGTACAAAACTTCACAAAACTGGAACAAAATATAAAACACTTTTAAACGCCAAAATGCTTTCCATTTTCCTTCCAAACACAAATCTCATTTCTCACCTTTAAAAACCCCAAGCTCCTCCCACCAACTTTCTGCTGATATATAAATGCTGAAAAGAAACTTCCGGTTACATGCTCAGCTACTTAAAAAAACCAAACTGGTTTATTTACATATCAATTGTTCAGGAAGAGGGAGGGGGAGGGGGGAGCCCAGCCACATTGCTGTGTCTATCAAGACTCCAAAAAAATCCATGGCTACACATTATATATTTCAACAATTTAAAACCTTGTCAAGAAAATGGTGGAATAAAACCCCCCTTTGCAAATGGGAGGGTCCTGACCCAAACATCCCCTGCAAGCAAAACCACAAGTTGACTCAAATACAAAACTCCTGCAAAAAGATGGCTCTAGGGGTTTCGACCAAAACCCCCACTCCTCCTCTACAGGCTATACAATACAAGCTTCAAAACATATGAATTGCCTTCTGGGAAGGAAATATTTAAACATAAAAACACATCATTGTACAAAAACTCTGTTAGTCTTACAATCCATCAAAATTCAGTGTAAAGTGAAGTTTTTCATATACTGCAAAGCCAGCCGACCCTGCAATAGCTTACATCTACTTAAATGAAAACAGAGAAATCCCCCCTCCTAACACCATCTGCATGGAGTTTGCATGTCCTCCCTGTGTCTGCGTTGGCCTCCTCCCACACTCCAACTGCTGGTAGGTCAGCCAGATCCTATCCATAAATAGGCCCCAGCATGTGCGTGTGTCCGCAAGCGCGTCGTGGCCCCTCAGGGTAAGACCGCGCTATTTTAAGATACCACTCAACTCAAAAGGCGATGCTTAGAAAAACAATTTAAACCAGCAAATTCATTAAACAAAAACCAGTCTCTCAGTATGTCCCCCTGGTGTCTCACTACTCTCCCCAGCAGTGCACAGGTCAAACTGTAAACGCATAAAACATAAGAAAACTGCGCCGATCAACAAATGCCAATACAGCATATTCAGGAGTCGTGTTTGCCAAACTGGAACTTCCTATCTCAAACTGTAAACGTCTCTCAAAATGGCCGACAAGCCAGGACTACAAAATGGTGGATGACCCACCACAGCACCTCATGGACAACAAAAATTGCGCCATTGACGCATGCAATTTTTTTCCGCCAATAACCCGCATGGGGCGTCACAATGAACACCACATGGGTTCCCCCACACAAAGACAAACACAAATGGCCTCCAGCAGGTTAAAAAGGCCGCACTACCCAATTCGCACTAAACATCAAAAACTGAGAAATTCTATCAGCAACATAGCTGACGAATGCCACATGGTATAGTGCCCAAAAGAAAGGTGTCTAGCCTGTGAGTATCATATAAGGGGAGGTGCCAAGAAAAACTGTGCCTCAAAATGGCAGACAAACCTGCAAGGCTAACAAAAACCAAGAATGGCGCCATTGCTTTTTCCCGCCAAAACCAGCATCTCTTTAAAAGAAAATCAAAAATGTTTTTCTCCACAAAGACTGACTACACCATTGAAACTTTTCTAAATTATCATCAAAATCCACTGAAAAAGGTGTTAGCTACACTCTACAAGGACCACATGTACACTTACAAACTTAGCCTCCCTTTTGCCAACTAAACAGCACATTCAATAAATGTGAGTTACATGACAATATTAAAAACATGTTAATTTCTCTAAGTTCATATACTCAGATATTCACCACTTTTCTCTACCTAAAGTTCACACACAGTGGCCTCAGCCTGGCCACTTGGCAGGAACTTCCAACACAAAAACCA
Source organism: Rana muscosa (assembly GCA_029206835.1). Taxonomy (NCBI): domain Eukaryota; kingdom Metazoa; phylum Chordata; class Amphibia; order Anura; family Ranidae; genus Rana; species Rana muscosa. Next base: position 84,268,565 of record CM055127.1, read on the forward strand.
AACACTTAATATTTTTACACTTATGGGGACATGTGTCTTTGTCCCCTATAAAGGCAGAAATCACAATCTATTCATTTCTATTCTTCATAGAAATCACAAACACTACACACATACAGTATATTGTTGCTTGTAACATTTGCTTAGAGTGTCTTTCCCTCAGGGCACAGCCATTGCAACACAAAACAGTGGGCAAGCCCTTCCCCCATTCAAGCACATGGCAGCCAAACAAACAATCTACTTACAAACTTCTCAGTGCACTAAATACCACATCTATACCTTCATTTCATACACAATATACAGTCTATATTTCTCGCTTAGTTACACTCTTACAGCCCACAGTTTCCATCAGATCATCTCTCAGGGCCCTCCCACTACAAAACTCCTGCATGCTAGTTACAGAAAGTCACCAACTTTTACCATTGTAACTGAGATGCTTCCTGCCCCACCCCCACTAAACCTCATGGCTCAAGGACCAGGACAATGCAGCAGCCATTGCTGGCAGCCAACTGCTCAATACATCGCACGATCTAATCACACAGACACATGCAGGCATACCCACACACAATCAAATTCACAGGCATACGATCCATGACAAAATCACACACACACATGCGATTCGCAGACATACACACGCACACATACACACGCTGCAAACTTGAAACATTATTTCAAAAAGACAAATTTTTTTTTTTTTGTTCGTTTCAAAGTACAGCCTCTTTACACATCACATCGCGGGTCCACTCTCCCCCCTCTGCTGATCTGATGCTCAAAGAGGCCGCAATTGGTCCCTGTTTGGGCGCCATTACTGTTGTGGAATTTTAGGCTGCTGTTTACAGAGCACACAGCCTATAATTCCTGTGCTATCTAAGCACACATCAGATTTCATCTTCTTGAAGTAATGCTATCGTTAAGTTAAGTTTGCTAAAGATCCACTCACCGTTCATTCCATCATTCATCCAAGGAAACCACCAACACAGGTCTTATCTTCTTATCAGGCCATTCCAGCAAAGACTGTCAAGCCGACGCCTACTCATAGGCTTTTATTAAACTCAAAAGATCTCAAGAGAGAAGATGATTGGCTGCAGCAACCAATCCCCTCCCCATGGGCGGGAACCTCATAGGATGTTCCCTCACATGAAAATGACAACACTTGGACATTCCTTCCAACAGGATATGTCATACATGAATATAATAACGTATGATGGCTTAAGTTACCGTTGATAGGAATTCCTATTCTGCGCTATTCCATAGAATAACGCATAATAAGATTATACTATTATTGAATGGGGGAGGGAGGCTATCTGCAGACGCACGCTACGAATTCCAACCAATGTTGATCAGGCACAGCCGAGACAAGAACGCGCATTTGCCCATAACCAATGATGTCATTGCAGAGTGAGGATACCCCCTCCCCAACGATCGTCCATGCTAATGCACAGAGGGCCCCCGTTGGCGGACATATCCGCACCCTGCAAACATCACACTCCAACCTCAAAACGTTTTCCCCTATCAGACGGGATTCAACCAGCCTCAGACTACCCCAATCAGCTCTTTTAGAGCGGGTTGCGGAAGTACTAACACTGGGTGACACTATGACAATACATATTAAATACATCTCCATAAAAATCTCCACAACACATGTACCTCATGGACCTCATTACTTTAATTAGAAAGTATCTAGCTGCAGTACATGGGAAAAAGTATTACATATACTTTGCCTCATAGGGGGCGCAATTGTCAAATAGAAATTATAATGATAGATCTTCTTTAGCCCGTAGGAGCTACTAAGTGTTGTGGTTCATCTGTCACCCTGCCCAGCCAGACACACACTTTTCATTCGCTCAGAAACATGAAAGCAGTCCTTGCAGTTGTTTTTTTTATTTATGTTTTATTGAGGGAAATTAAACTTGGATAGGGATGGGGAACTTATGAGATGCCCAGGTGATTAAAGTCAAAGTTGGGACTATATACATCACAGTATATACACTCCTCTTCACCTCCTGCATGTTGCTTTCTTTTCAGATCATCACTCTTCTTCACCTCCTGCATGTTGCTTTCTTTTCAGATCATCACTCTTCTTCACCTCCTGCATGTTGCTTTCTTTTCAGATCATCACTCCTCTTCACCTCCTGCATGTTGCTTTCTTTTCAGATCATCACTCCTCTTCACCTCCTGCATGTTGCTTTCTTTTCAGATCATCACTCCTCTTCACCTCCTGCATGTTGCTTTCTTTTCAGATCATCACTCCTCTTCACCTCCTGCATGTTGCTTTCTTTTCAGATCATCACTCCTCTTCACCTCCTGCATGTTGCTTTCTTTTCAGATCATCACTCTTCTTCACCTCCTGCATGTTGCCTTCTTTTCAGATCATCACTCCTTTCTCCTCCTGCATATCGCTTTCTTTCTCATTCCAGACTAACTAGCACTATAGGCCTGACACTGGCTCAGCCAGGCCCAAGGCTCTTTACAGGCAGGGACAATGGTGTAGCAAAAATAGAAAGTTCCAGTGCTAGCAGTCCCTGTGGCTACTGCTCCCAGCACCACCTCTTCAGGCACTGCCAGCCCTCCTGGCTGCGGCTGCCTCGCTCCACTGCCTGTGACACCACCATTCTCCAGACTGGCTCTGCACCCATCCCAGACTTCTGCATCTCAGTTCTCTCAGGCGTGCCTCCCAGTCCTCCCGACAGTGTGCTCACTCACCAGCCCTCCTGGCTGCCTCTGTGGAACGCATGGAGACTTGCCTGGCAGTGTTCTCCCACTGTCCTCTCTTGCTCCTAGCCAGGACACCTCTTTGTGATGTGAGGATCCCGTCCACACCAGCCCAGGATCAAGGTCACACCCCCCCCCCCCAGACGGGGGAGCTCCCTCAAAGGCCCTGACAGCCTAACACTCCATCTCCATCTTCCACCCAATACAACTCCTCGCCAGTTGGGCTGACCCTGGGTATTTAAGGAGGCCTAGTCAGGGCTCCTTAGAACACCCCAGGTGACTCCACCTCCCCTCTCCACCTCTCTTTCTGGAAAGAAGTGGGAGGTCCTAGTGATACCACCTGAGAGTCACCCAGCATTACTCTAGGTCACTCTCAACCCAGATCACCAAAACACACCCCGGCTTGGCTGCCAGCCAAGCCTGGAAATTTACCTACTCAAAAAAAAAAATGCACTATTGTTCTAGCACACTAGAGGGTGCTACAGTGGGAAAGTGTATACAAGTTTGAAATCTCTGCTAATTTAATGGAATGGCTTTTATGTCCACCAAATTTTATACAATCTGCATTAAACAAAGAGTTCAATCAAGGGGTTCTAAGCTGCTGTTTGTAATGATCTACAATCCTATATAGTTTACAACAAAATATAGTGAATATGCCAAGTATGAAAACCTACCTTCCACTGATTTACCAACATCTGCGAGACTTGAGCCTCGTACACACGACCGGTTTTCTCGGCAAGAAAACTGCTGAGAGAGCTTTTTGCCGAGAAAACCGTTCGTGTGTATGGTTTCTTGGCAGGAAAACTGCAGAGAATCTCGACGAGAAAAATAGAGAACCTGCTCTCTATTTTTCTCATCGGGATTCTCAGCAGAGTGTTTCCTGCTGAGAAACCCAGTCGTCTGTATGCTTACCTGTCCAGGGAAACCCGCGCATGCTCAATGAGACTTCAACGCATGTGCGGTAGCATACAAGGGTAGTGTAGGGTGTAGCAAGATGGCGGCGACGGCATTGAATGTGACGAGCGCCGGCTCGTCGTAGTCGATAATGTCACCGCGTTCTTGCCATTCAAAAGAACGGCAGTTCTTTTGAATGGTGTGTGTGTACACAGGGCTTGGCAAGACAAGCTTGCCAGGAATCCCGTCAAGAAAACCAACATTTTATTTTTTGGCGGGATTCCCGCCCGTGTGTACGGGGCTTTATTTTCTTTCTTTTAGGACCCAATAGCACTACAATGATCCTTTGTGGTATGTTAACACGTGTGCAGAAATGTGTTATGGCATGGCATGCATTAAGGCAGCCCATTCATTTTTTTTTAATTGCAGCGCACCAAAATACTCAGTATATGTATTGTGGTGCTCTTTGCTCTGCTGTGCAATGCATTGGATAGCCATTCACAATGAATAGCACCACCACTCACACAACATAGAGCAGGTCTGTTGCCATTAGTTGTAACAAGGCACATAAATGCATGCATTTTAGCAAGTGTTGTGACAATGCGTGCCAAGTGTGAATGGACCTTCAAGTTTAGGAAACAGTGAAGTTGGATTATAACCTCTCATTTCCCGTATTGGGAGCAGAATGAAAGCAAAATCTGTCCAAAGGGGACACAGCTTGTTTTGAGTAGATTGGGGAATGGTTATAACCCCCTTCACAGGCTCTTATTCCTCTCTATGTCCACACTGAGGAGGTTCTCCTCATTTTCTGTTTAGTCAGCTTGACAGGAAGTAAGGAAAAATCTCTTCGGACTGTTGTTGATGTGGAGACAATTTACGGACTTCCCCATCCCAGGAGATCCTGCCTTCTTCCTGCTCCACTGCTCACAAATGCCAATTCAAACATACAAAAAAATCAATCCTCCGTCACTTGACTAACACTGCCAAAGTCTGTGTTGCTTTCTGTTGGAAAGACCCCAATCCATCTTCCATTGCTATGTGGCTTAATAGGGTTAGGAGTGTCAATGCACTGGAAGATCTGGTACTTACTGCCCAAAATAGAGGCTCTAAAAATTCCCCATTTTACCAAATATAAAAAATGGCTACATTTTGCGCAGTCATGCATATGTGAAAAATTTATAAAAAATAAATAAAAATAGAGTTAAAAATAAAACAAAGGTAGCCAATCACCAGCTATATTTCATTGTTGTGCCTGTACCATACTGATGAATTGGGATGAGCTCAGATGTCTTCAGCTCCTTGTGAGCTCGGCAGTAAAATGTCAGCTATACTAGGCCAATCATAAGCAGCCAAGGGGCATGTATATGTGTGGTTATGGTGCGGGGAATGCCTCGGCCAATTGTGACTGGCTCAGTACAGTGACAGCTTCCTGGTGGAATAGCTCAGGTGGGTTCAGGCTAGGATTTGAACATGTCTGAGCTCATCCCTACTATTGAAAGGTAAAGAAATAATGTTTCAATGGGTCTGTGTATCCACATTAGGTGGTTCAGCCTCCCCCAGCCCCTGGGAATTATTTCAGAAGTTTTCTTTAATGTTGGAGTAAACTCCCATGGTTGATATTTGCCTATAATAAGGCTTACCTATAGGTACAGTAAATATCTCCTAAACGTGCACCGTTTAGGAGATATTTACTTGTGAATGGACCGGTGACATCACTGGCCCATGCGCTCTGAAGGAACAGCATGCCTGTGCCGTGAAGGAGTGTGAGTAACGTTATCGTGGCGTGGCCGATCAGACAGCCAGAGGACGTATAGCGCCTCCACCCTCTCTTTACCTGTCTTTGGCTCCCCGCAGGAAGAGAGGACACACCCAGCTACATGCCCGTACCCTCCTGTGTAAAGAGGTTGAGCGGTGTTATGAAACAGGTCTCCACAGCCAGGTTCTCCAGAGAATGGCTCTCATCTCTATGCTCAATAAAGACAAGTCTCTAGTTCCCCCAATAACTTCAAGGTCCACACCAGCCGTAACTCCAACGTAGAGTTTATTTCTCTTAAAGCACAGTCTCTAATAGGAAAGGTTGGAGAGAGAACAGGACAGCATAAGGTGTGGGAGAGGTCCAGGCACAAACGTAATACATTTCACTGCTTGGCTTCTCAAGCAGACTTAGTCCATTTGGATAGTCTCCCTAGATAGGGACTAGCAGCCAGAATGGTACTCTAACTAAACACACAATCACTACACAAACTGGTGAACTCGGTCTCTGCCACAGACCTGGTGAACTTGGTTTTCAAAGCTTGGCCTCTTGTAAGGAGAAGGCATCCCTCCAGAGAGTTACCGGGCCCCTTCCTTCACTGTGACTTCTCACCAGTCCCTCGGAACGGTCCTCCCCGGCCTCCTCATCTCAGATGCGAGTCCCCTCGCAAGGCAGCGCCCTGAGAATCCTCAATCCTTGGTGGGCCCCAGCCAAAGGTGCTGGGCCCAAGGCCTTTAGTTGCAGCCCCAGGGCTAAAAGTGCCTGGGACTGATTCACCGATCACCGCCCCTGGGCCAAAGGTGCCCAGGGCGGACAGGAACACACACTCCCTGGGAGTAAGACCGCCGACAACGAACCACAAAACAGGCAGCGTCTGCCCCTTTTATAGCCTCTCCCAGCATACACAGCAGGCCGACCACACCCACTGCATGGTTGCCGAGAGGGGACACACAAGGCACAGCACTGTATCAGCGGTTCAACCCTGGCCCACTATGGCAGCGCCACCCGCAGGCCAAAGGGAACGGTACACCGATACTCTTCCTGCAGACAAAATGGTTGATAACGTCCTAACAATTTAGGTGTTTGAGCATAACTACCACTCAAACACTACCCCTAAATTTAGGACCCCGCTACAGACGCAAACCCAGAAGGAAGATCGGGTGAAGATGGAAGCCCTGTCAGCGGTGACAGTGCGTAGCTGGAGTGGTTCGTCTTATGGTAAGTTTCACAATGTGCTAGTATGCGATGCACATTATAACTTTACCTTGCAGGTTTAAAAAAAAAAAAGCATGACGGTTTACTATCACTTTAAGATGGAACACCACATAATAATTGTAATTCAAGATGCAAACCTAAGTTAACATTGTGTGCTTTATTGTTTTTTTTGGTTCAGCCATGTAAACTTCATAAGCACTTCCAATTGCAGTCCCAAGAAAAAAAACAAAGCAGGAAATACATTTCTAACTGTGCAGGTAACTCACAAATAGGCACATTGGTGCAGCAACAAACACACATTTGCATTTATAGAACTGAAGGTCAAAGTTCCTCCTTTTTATGATTTACATTTTCATCACTTTTTCTTCCAGTTGGTTTGGCACGACGTACTCGGTCTGAATGCTTCTGGAGAAACTTTTCTAAGTCATCTTCAAATTTATGGTCCTCCACCTAAAATAATTCATTCAGATTGTATCATGTGTTCATTCATCTACTTCTGAATTATTTTTTTTTCGCTACAAGAGCTTACATAAAAAAATAGAAATACATTGAAGATCTCTGGACACATTTTAAACCTTTCCATTTTTCTAAGTAGCAGTAGTACAATGTTGTACCGTGTTAATCATCACTGATGCACAAAGTTTACAGTTTAAGCGATACCCTTTGTATGTAGAGGTATGGGGGACAGCGCTTTTTCCGGAGAGGACTTAAAACAGCTACATCTGAAATGAAAGGTCCTATATCATTTCCAACAGGAGGAGCTATGGTATACAGTGTATACTATTTATTAGATGTAGAATTCTATAGGGGGATTTTCTAAAAAAAATCTTCCTGAAAGGTGAACTTACAGCTACAGTAAAGTTAAGTTGTTAAAGAAGCAAGCTTTTAAGATCCCTTATTCAGGTTTTAAACATTTTTAAATAGATTCTGAAGAGGGGATCTAAGTTAGCCCAAAAATCCTGCATCTTTAACCCTTTCCATACAGGGCTTTTTATACCACTTCCATACCGGGCTTTTTATACCACTTCCATACCGGGCCTATTCTGGCACTTCTCTCCTACATGTACAAATCATCATTCTTTTGCTAGAAAATTACTCAGAACCCCCAAACATTATATATGTTTTTTTTAGCAGACACCCTAGGGAATAAAATGGCGGTTGTTGCAACTTTTTATCTTGTACGGTATTTGCGCAATAATTTTTAAAACGCCTTTTTTTTGGAAAAAAATGGTTTCATGAATTAAAAAATAACAAAACAGTAAAGTTAGCCCAATCTTTTTATAAAATATGAAAGATTATGTTATGTCGAGTAAATAGATACCTAACATGTCACGCTTTAAAATTGCACACACTCATGGAATGGCGCCAAACTTCGGTACTTAAAAATCTCCATAGGCGACGCTTTGAAAATTTTTACAGGTTACCAGGTTAAAGTTACAGAGGAGGTCTAGTGCTGGAATTGTTACACGTGCTCTAAAGCATGCGGCGATACCTCACATGTGTGGTTTGAACGGCGTTTACATATGTGGGCGGGACTTACGTGTGCGTTTGCTTATGAGCGCGAGCTACCGGGGACAGGGGCGTTTAATTTTATTTTTTATTATTTATTTTACTTATTTTTTTTAATTTTTACACTTTCTTTAACATTTCTTTTTTTATCACTTTTATTCCTATTACAATGAATGTAAACATCCCTTGTAATAGGAATGATGTGTGACATGTCCTCTTTATGGAGAGATGTGGGGTCAATAAGACCCCACATCTCTCCTCCAGGCTGGAAAACTTGAGATCGGGAAAAATAAATCACCGATCTCATGCCTTCAGCCGCAATCGCGGTTTTGTTTACTTTTGGGAACCCGGGCGTGACGTCATCACATCGTGCCCGGGCCTCCGACGGTCATAGAAATGACTGGTGACCATCCGGCGGGAGGGGGGGATGTCCCCTCCCGCCGCCTATAAGAACGATCATGCGGCGGAACCGCTATGATCATTCTTATCGTGCGCAGAATCGCCGGCAGAAGAGAAGGATATCTGAATGATGCCTCTAGCTGCAGGCATCATTTAGATATCCCCCCACAAAGCCCAGGACATCATATGACATCCACCCAGGATGGGAGATCCCATCTGTGGACGTCATATTACTATGGCTGGGTATTGAAGTGGTTAAAGGATAAGTTTAGCTTTGAAAAAAAAAAATGCACACCTTCTGGCAGGTAACAAAAAAATGTGAATTTATTTATTTTTACTAGAACAGCAGATCGTGGGTGCAATGTAAGGCTCCTGCAAACAGCGTAAGCTATGTGCTTGTACCTCATAGGGGCAGGCAGTTACACCATGATAAGAAGCATAAATGAACTACCTAGAGCGCTTATCAGCGTCATGGTAGTGTAACACCCTCTACCATAGGTAGGTGCTAGAGGTGTAGTGTTTGTAGGTTCTGTTAGTGCAGGTAAATTTAAACAGGCTTATGCTGTGAACTAGGCCTGTTTGTTTTTGATCTGGGAGGCAGGGAGTGGTAGCAGCGGGTGTGACTGACATGTACTTCAGCTCTTGGGCGCCTCCCAGGGTTGCCAACTTTCAGTAAATTTACGAACAGTTTGTAAAATCCGTACTTTTTGCATCTGTCCTTGAATGTCTATTACGGACATGTAGGCTGTATGTCCGTAACTGGCATTCATGGACAGATGCAACCATTTTGGATTTTACAAGCTGTTTGTAAATTTACTGAAAGTTGGCAACCCTGGCGCCTCCCCTGCTTTCAGTGAGAATGTTCTGGAAGAGGGTCAGGGCTGAGCGTTGAAGTGGCATAGAGTATATGTGAGGAACCCTGACCAATCCCCAACTAGGATTGACAGGGGGCAGGCCTCCTACATATACTCACGGCCAGCCTACTGGAGGGGAGTTGTCGACTGGGTGAACTGAAAGATAGAGTGCTAAACTGCGTGCTGGACGAACACCCCTATCTGGGGGGTGTGTGGATCCAGCGGAGGTGTTCTGGAACAGGAGCTGGAGGAGCAGTTGGTCCGCACGGTCTGGGTAAATCCTTCAAGAAGGACTCTGGGCATGAGTTGGTGAGTGAAGCACAGTGGAGATCTGGAAAAGGCATGCCAGGGGAGCTGGGTGCAGAGCCAGACGAGAGACTGTGGGGTTTTGTGTCAAATTGTTGCGGCCTGAGGGTGCAGGATTTGCAAGTTGGGCTTGCTGGGATCAGTAGTCCATCATCAGATATCTTTTACAACTAAATGTTCAGGGCCATCAAGAATGAGGTGACCAGATTTTTAAAATGAAATCCGGGGACATTTTTTTTTTTTTTTTTTTTACTAGTAATAGCGGCAATCAGCGACTCTCTGCCCATTGCCGCCCGCCTCACAGCCTGTCAAGTTTTACTCTCCAGGCCCCGGCTACTACTGTGTGGGGAGCGGAGGAAGATCACTCCACCAGGGAAGGCAAGGAGATAACCAGTTAGGCGGCTGGCCGGGACTTGAGCCAAGGCAGAAGAACATGCGAGCGGAGCTGAATGGGCATTCACCCGAAACTGAAGAAATATTCCCTCCGCTCCGACCAGCACATGATCATCAAAATGGGGCACAGATAATGGAAAAAAATACACCCCCCTAGGCAAGTAGTAGTGACGGAGTGGGGGTGTGTAATTCAATTTTTTTTTTTTTTATTCTGCACTGACTGTCTTTGAAATTGCCCCAGCCCCTGTTCAAATCCAATCCGGGGACAAAACCGGGGACAGACTTGGTCCGGGGACAGTGTCCTCAATCCGGGGACTGTCCCCTGAAACCGGGGATGTCTGGTCACCCTAATCAAGAAGGGGTACTTCAGGCCCCTGGCCTATTAATCCTCAAGTGAATCTACTCCTTGGACTTATTCAGAGTGAGGCCTAGTCAGCTCAAGATGGTGGGACAGGATGTCTAATGCTGTGACAGGTAAAAGTTGCGCAGGAGGAGAAGTGTCCTGGAGATAAAAGTCTGCAGGGAGAGTGCAGAGGCGGGAGAAGTTCTGAGGTGAAAAGGCCACCATTTTTATTCTATTCAAGATACTGCAAAGATAATGAGAAACCATTTGTCAATGTAAAGCTGGATCCGCTCTAACATTGCAAATACCAATTTGTTCTATGGGCATCCCATATCCCTTCCCCCAACCAAGTTCAATCCCCCAAATAAAACAACAAAACAAAGCAAAAGACTTTTCATTGTCTACAAGTGTGATGTTTGGATGTCTGGCAGCAGGGTGAATATGCGTGGATGTTAGTAACTTGTAGCGCACCGCTACAGTAATTCATTGAGAACTACAAGCCGAAGCCCGCAAAGGCTGTCGGTACTTGTAGTTCTCCCATTCACAGAACTCTGTGAATGAATAATGCGGCCAGGTGGAGCACCACACGGCCACGTTTTTTTAAATTGTGACAGTGGGTGCGGGAGAGGATCCCCGGCTTGTTGTCACACCTGGAGCTCAGAGTGGTGTGGGGGCTGCTGCAACAGTAACATTTTACAGGTTACACCCTGAATACCGATGTAACATGTCTCAAAAGGTGAACTTATCCTTTAATAACTTAACTTAGCCAACAAGGGAGTATCATTTTATATCATATGAGTTTGGGCAACCTTGCCTAATGCAAAGAAAAAGGCAATTTTCCCTGAGTATTATGTGAATAATTCACAACACTGCTACAGTGGTGTGCACTGAAAAAAAGTAGGACATGACCCACTTTTTTTTTTTTTTTTTGCCATAGCAGGTTTTGGGAGATATTTGCTGTACCTATAGGTAAGTCTTAGGCCCCTTTCACACTGAGGCGCTTTGCAGGCGCTATTGCGCTCTAAATAGCGCCTGCAATGCGCCCCAAAAAGCCTCTCAATACTATCCAATGTGAAAGCCCGAGGGCTTTCACACTGGAGCGTTGCGCTTGCAGGAGGCTCAAAAAACTCCTGCAAGCCGCATCTTTGAGGCGCAATAGGAGCGCTAAAAATAGCGCTCCTGTAGCGCCCCTGCCCATTGAAATCAATGGGGTAGCGCCTCTAATACGCCCGCAAAACGCCTCAAAGAAGCGTTATTGCGGGCGTTTTTAACCCTTTTTCGGCCGCTAGCGGGGGTTAAAATACCCCCGCTAGCGCCCGCAAATCGCGGCAAAAAAAACGGTATAGCGACGCTAAAAATAGCGCCGCTATACCGCCAGCGCATCCAGCACCTCAGTGTGAAAGTAGCCTTATTATAGGCTTATCTATAGGTACAACTTGAAAATGGAGGTTTACAACCTCCTTAAACTCCAGACTTCCTGCTCTAAGTATAAACTAATAACAATTTTGCCTATTTTCTGAATCTAAAAGGGCAACTATTTTGGGCAGCACAGTGGCTAGCACTTCCGCCTGAGAGCACTAGGGTTGTTAGTATGAATCTCAACCACGGTACAACCTGCCTGGAGTTTGTGTGTTTTCTCAGTGCCTGTGTGGGTTTAGTGCGACATTCCAAACACATGCTGGAAGGTTACTTGGCTCCTGTGTAAATTGGCCCTAGTATGTGTATGAACGTGGGTTACAGACTTTAGATTGTAAGCTCCTTGAGGACAGGGATTTATGTGAATGTACAATATATAGCTCTGCATAAATTGTTGTACCTGTAATAAAGAAATATGGATCTAATCTCTAAATTACATACCCAACATACTACTAGGACAGGGGAGCCCAACCCGCTGGCCCGCAGGCCACATGTGGCCCATGGCACCTTCTGATGTGGCCCGCCTTCTCCTGCTCTGGGATGGCGGGTCGGCAATCCCAGATCAAGGGTCCCGTCCCACCATCCCCGAGCATCAGTTTGAAGAACTGAGCCAGCGCTAGAGGAAGCAGAGCAGATGCTTCCTGTATTTTGCCGGCTCCTGTCACAGGCAGATTGATACCAAGTGTACTCTGCCTGTGACAGGAGCGATACAGGAAGTATCGGGCTCTGCTCTCTACTGCAGCCGCATGCTTCCTCCAGCACTGGCTCCTGTCACACTGACATGGGGATGGTGGGTCAGAAACCAACAGTACCAGCCAGCAGGAACCACCAGCAGTACCAGCCCTGGAGGACAGCCAGCAGCAGCCACCAGCCATACCTTCCTGGGGGACAGCAGCAGCCAGCGATACCTGCAGGAATCCTAAGAAAGAAGTGAAGATTGAGGTGCAGGTAAACCGCAGAGCATCAGTGTGAAAGCAGCCTTGGGTGCCTTTCACACAATCAGTCCGATCGGGTCTGTTTTTTAGGTGGATCCAATTGGAACCTTCATTAACCTCTATAGAGCGGCAGACACCCACCTATCTCCAATCCAATCCACTTAAAAAAACAGAAAGGGATCTGTCCCCTTCTGTCTGGGCAGATCGGAGGGCCCATAGAGTAGAGCGGGCTGTGTCCATGTCTGCCCTTCATATGCAGAGTGGACATGGACCTGTCATCTGCTTGCTCCACTTATTGTGGCGCATAATCGGTTACCAAGTCGCTAAAGTGGCCCTCGCTCCTCTGTACTATAGGAAAAGAACTTAAACTGACATTTGGTTTACCTTAGGTTCACTTTTTATCAGTGCCATTTATAGCATCTACAACTCTTTCCTGGAATTTCATTCGCTAACAGGTATTAAATGATATACTAAGAGTGAAATAGTAACTGAAAGCTGATAGAGATGGGATTATAGAGAGACGTCACAGTCATTATAGACAGCTAATCCTGTCACTTCTCTGCAGATTACCATTGCTGATTGTCTCTAATTATCACTCTAGCTGTGGCCATGAACGCTCTCTCATTTAGCATGTTTCTTCACATTTTACTTGGTAGGCATTGATTGGCCCGAGCCTGGAATGCAGCAGCTGCTCAGGGATGCAGGAAATGATTTGAAGATTATCAAAGCTACTTTCATGGACACAAGCTGTCTGTCTGTACATTAGCAGTGTTATTAATTTAGACATTTCAGAGTCTGACTGGTTCACTTTAAGGCCAGGGTCTGCTGGAGTGTGAAGACATTTGACATGCAGCCTAATAATTTTCAAAGTGTTGCTGCTTCTAGCTACCAACCAGAATCCATCTGTTGGACACACCTGTTATATCTTGTGTAGCGGGGTCCTCAATTTAAGGGAAGTGTTTGGGAGGTAGTTATGCCCAAACACCCTAATTTGTCAGGGTTTGGCAACCATTTTATCTGCAGGGACAGTATTGGTGTACAGTTCCATGTGGCCTACAGGTGGCGCTGCCATGGTAGGCTAGGGTTGAACCACTAATACAGGGCTGTGCTTTTTGTTTCCCCTCTCGGCAAACGTACGATAGGGCGGGGTTGACCTGCTGTGCATGCTGGGAGAGGAGATAAAAGGGGCAGACGCTGCCTGTTCGGCGTTCTTCTTCGGTCAGCGGGGTCCTACCCCGGGTTTCTGTTTCGGTCTGCCCTGGGCGCCCTAGGCCCAGGGGCGGGTGTTCCTGTTCCATCCTGGGCACCTTTAGTCCCAGGGTGAGGTACTACTCTGCTGTTCCTTACCGCCCTGGGTGCGTGGACTCGGGAATTGCAGCAAAGGCCTGGGCCCAGCACCTTTGGCTGGAGCCCATCGGGGATCGAGGAGTCTCAGGGTGCCGCCTTGCGAGGGGACCCGTATCTGAGTAGAGGAGGCTGGGTGAGGAACCGTTCCGAGGGACTGATGCAGTAGTCACGGTGAAGGAAAGGGTCCCGGTAACTCTCCAGAGGGATGTCTTCTCCCTAGGCCAAGGCTAAGTTCACCAAGTCTGTGATAGAGGCCTTGAGTAAAGTGTGAGTGTCATTTGGCTGCTAGTCTTGTCCTAAGTAGACTATCCATTTGAGGCTGAGTCTGTTCGAGAAGCTGAACAGTGAAGGGACTGAGATTGTGCCTGGACCTTTCACCAAATCTTGTACTGTCCTTTTCTTGCTCCAACCTTTGTTCCTATCAAGAGACTGTTATTTGCTAAGAGAAGAAATAAACTCTCTGTTGGAGTTACAGCAAGTGTGGACATTCTATTCACTGGGGGAAACAAGTACTTAAATCTGTTATCCACAGAGGTGAGAAAACATTTTCTGGCTCGACTGTGAAATGACCCACCAACAACACCGCTCAACCTCTTAATACAGGAGGGTACGGGCTTGTGGCATGGTGTGCCCCTTCTTCCTGCGAAGAGCCGAAGAACAAGGCAGGTAAAAGGGGGTCTGTGTTCTACACTTGTATAAAACTATTTTAACAAATATTTTATTGTGATGTGCTCAATGTGCTAAACTCAAACATGCTGAGGGTTTAATAATTCTCTAATCAGACCTTTAACACAACCTGAAATAATTACATTTTAATTATGCCTCGTACACATGACCAGTTTTCCCGACGGAAAAACTGCGATGAGAGCTTTTCGTCGGGAATCCCGACCGTGTGTATGCTCCATCTGACTTTTTCCCACAGGAAAACTGCCGGGAAAAAAAAGAGAGCAGGATCTCTTTTTTCCCCATCAGGAAAAAATCCTAGCGGGAAAACCGTTCATCTGTATGCTTTTCCGACGGGAAAAAAAACGTGCATGCTCGGAAACAATTTGACGCATGCTCGGAAGCATAGAATTCCATTTTGTCGGCTCGTCGTAGTCTTTTACGTCTTTTACGTCACCATGTTCTTGGCAGTTCACCGGACTTTTGTGTGACCGTGTGTATGCAAGGCAGGCTTGAGAGGAATTCCGTCAAGAAAACCATTGTTTTTTTTTCGACGGGAAAAACATCTTTTTTTTTTCCGACGGGAAAACCGGTCGTGTGTACGAGGCATTAAACATATAATCTGCTCTTAGATATTTTATTATTTTTTTAACAAGAAACTTAGATATTTTATTCAGTCACTGATCCCCAATATGTAGAGTGTATTTAAACCCGAACAATGAACTTCACTTGCTCCCTTTTAGTGCATGAAATATAACATTGGAAGCATTTTGCTAGATCTGTTCAAAACGTGCAAAAAACGCTTGCTGATCCTGCCGAAAATCCTGTGAGCTGATACCTTCCTATACTCTCTGTGTCTTTTGCATTCTTATCAGTTATGCTGTTTCTAGTTCTATCTGTCGACTACAGACCACCTCCCACTAATGACAGAGAAGGATCACCAATTGTCTATTTATCATATTATCTATGTCATTTGTTCATTCCGTCTGTGTGTCTATTCTAAATTATACTAAAGAAAAAAAATAAAGAAAAAGAATTCAAAATAACAAACATGTTATACATATCCTGTCTGTGCAATAGTTTTCCACAGATCCTCCTCTTTTCATACCCCCCCCTGCTGAGTGCCCCCATAACAAGCCTCTTGCTATGGGGGCACTTATGTGTGCTCGCTCCCAAAACTTGCTCTTTGTCCCCTGACACACAGAACTTGGCTCAGCTCTGCCCCCTACTCCCTTCTTACTGGCTGTGATTGAGCAGCCAATGGTGAGTGACTTTTTTCATTCTAGGAAGTGTGTTACTGGCAGGATCATAAAAATAAAGAAAAATAAACTGATAAACTAAAATTAATGTAGTCACTAACAACCTGTAACATATTACATTCTTGTTGTTGGGTTTAGATGGGCTTTAGGTGTCCTGTAAAAATAAAACACTTTATAACCCATAATCCCTAAACAATACTTGCCTCTAAGTGCTTTTTCTTCATTCCAGCACAGGCCATGGTATGAATATAACACAGGTCAGCCTCCGAAGTCTTTTCCTTCTCCGCTAGTAAAATTTCCACAAATTTATCTTCATGGGATTCTGTTAAAATAACATATAAGATGCAGAAATTGCAGAAACACAATGGATGTGTATCAGCAAACCTTCCAATATGGCCAACCAACAAAGTGATATTTAATTTACATTATTATGAAGCTCTGCCTCACTGCTCAAAACCAAAGTGCTTCAATGCATCCAAGCACTTTGTCATATAGTGAAACAATTAGCAACCAATCACATTAGCTTTCATACTGATATTCCTCCAGGTGTTAACTGCACAAAATAACTGTCTGAGCTGTGCTTATGGCCCGTACACACGATTCGAATATCGGACGAAAACGATCGTCCGAGGAAGAATCGTACGATTTTCAGATCGTGTGTACACTACTTTCGAGAGCCGATCACGTCAGTTTATCCGATATTATTTGATCGGACAAGCACAAGAATTTTCCTCGTACGATACCAGATCTTACGATTTTCATTTAGTCTGTATAGTTGTCATCCGAAAATACAATACAAATACATTACAACAAATGACATCACTTCCGATTTTTTTTTCTGTCGTACGAGAATTTTTGTGACTTTAGTAACCTATTCAATTTCTACTTGCGACTATTAACCAAAAAAAGTCTTACGATCTGTCGTACGATATTCGGATCGTGTGTACGGGGCATTAGTCTATGTGTGAATATGAAAAGAGCTTAAATGGAAGCAATCACCAATGAGTTCATGTTACACAACGAGTCTGCAATTATCTAATGCAAAATGGTAGGTGATTATTCATAAGGTGGAAAGCACATTATTCATGGGCATCAAGCAGT
Source organism: Rana muscosa (assembly GCA_029206835.1). Lineage (NCBI taxonomy): Eukaryota > Metazoa > Chordata > Amphibia > Anura > Ranidae > Rana > Rana muscosa. Next base: position 84,285,661 of record CM055127.1, read on the forward strand.
GACCGCAGTTGGGCAAACTCAGAAATACTTATGCCCCGTACACACGGTCGGAATTTTCCGATGGAAAAAGTCCAATGGGATCTTTTGGACGGATATTCCGACCGTGTGTATGCCCCATCGGACTTTTCCCGTCTGAATTTCCGACGGACATAGATAGAGAGCAGGTTCTCTATTTTTCCGATGGAAAAATGTGTGTACACGGCATTATTCCTTAATTATTACAATTGTGCAGGCTTACCTATGAAAATGTATGTCCAGGTCATGGTATGGCTAGTAATAGTTAGTCCCATTCAACTTGACTTGTTCTTTAATGTAAAAATGTCTTGTAGCTTACCCAAGCCACTTCTTCACTTCTAATGACAGCCAGAAACATACCCCAGCATTTATATCTGCACAGGCAGCATGGAGTCCTCAACACACTCACCATGGAATGTGTCAAGGCAGATGTTGATAGTCCAAGAACAGGATGGGAGGTGTGAAAGTTGTGAAAGTTGCACAATCCCATCTCTGGTGTCTGGAGATCTCCATAGGTAGTAATCCCTCAATTAACTCGGATGAAGCTGTGATTTGTCAAATCACCAGAGTAGAGATGTTAAAATGGCATTATATGTGGTAGAAAGATTGTGTCAAAGGCCCCCTCCCCTGTTTGGGGATGGTTGTTCCAGTATGACATAGACGGCTTTTTTCATGCCTCATGTGAACCAGTTTGCCTTTTTGCCCGAAATGTGCACCTCAATGTCCTTTAAAGAAGCCCAGTTGAATGTGACTAACTACTACTACCACCTATACCATGGCCTGTATAAATGAGCCTGAAGCTGGTGCACTAATAGGAAGTAACAGGAAGAAAACTTGTGGTTTACAGGAACCACCTACACTTCAACCTCAGGCATCAACATCAGTAGTCTGCATTTGGGTTTCACAGAAAAAGGTCACAGGTCCAATACAATATTAGTAAGCCTGCACAATTATAATAAATTAAAGCAAAAGTGCACTTTTAGAATGCTAATCACAGCTGCCCTCAGTTCCCCAAGTCTGCAGAAGTTTGCACTATATTATAATAACCTGAAATGGAGAACTGGGGAGGTTTTCAATGAGAAGTTCAGGATTAAAAAAAAACAAAAAAAACATTATACTTACCTCAGTGGATGCAGCATCTGTCCCCTGCTGGCTCTGCAGTGAGAACTGAGTGATCAAAAACCGCTGATCGCTCAGTTCTCCCCTCTGCTCTGAGGTAAGAGCCGTGAGTGTCAGTCAGCAGCTCTCTGCTCTCCCTTCCCACATGCACTGGAGTGCTGGGCTGTGAAGGGGACAGCTGATCACTGGGAGGCTGAGCCAGGTCCAGGCTTCTGGGCGGATACTGACCATATAGTCAGAATCTTTCCCAAGCCTGGATCGGCTCTGTGACGTCAGCAGGCATTAGCCCACTGTCAGCTGAAAATGGGTTACAGGAGTGCAGGACGAACTGCACTCCTGTGATCCAAAGGAGAAGTATGACCAAAAAGGCTATACATTAATTCTCCTTTAAAGGACAGGGAGCGCACCTACTGGATAAAAAATGGAACCTATGGTTCACATACTCAGACTACCTTTTAGACCCAAACTAGAATCCCCTTTCACAACCAATTCTTCTACACACAAAAATAACTCCATATTCCAAAATACTACTCAATCATTTATTTTCTATTTGTAATAAATGTTTTAAAAAATATATATATATTTAATAATAATAATAATAATAATAATCTTTTCCTACAACGCTTTATTCTGTCATAAATCGTTATAATTATTGATTGAAAATACTGCAATTCTCTGATGTCATGATATAATGTTTGTACCAATATTTTGTACACAATAAAAAAGTTTGTAAACAAAAAAAAATAATAAAAATAATATTGTAGCGGGGTGGCACTTATTGGTATGCTATACGGACTACTTTATATGCAAGTGAACCCAGATCCCTCCGGAACTCTATTTGACAATGTACTGATTACTGTTTGACTTGGAAGGAAAGGTGCATGGTGCGACTTGTGGTACAGGGAGAAATGGACTCCAATGCCGTGGATACTATAAAAGACTACTATACCCACAGTGCAGCTGTTTGCCCACAGTACATTGCCTGGCGCAAGGTCTGCTGGGGAAGGGTTATTTAAGTGGAGGAGGAGCGACACGCGGTCTCTTTGGACATCACCCGCCCAACAAGTCGGAGCCTGTGTTGGGGCCTGTTGTGCTTGTCTAGGCCGGAGAGCCTGGGCCTACCGAATCCGGGAAGCCTGCTCGTCTCAGGGAGAGGGATCTCATCCGGAGAGCCTGCTGATATCTCGGAGCATCCAAGAGTCGACCCATCTATCGACTTCCATACGGTTGTCTGAGGGACCGGAGACTACGGGTGGTGGAGAGATCGTGTGCCGGAGCACCAGCAACAGAACCAGCCGAACGGACTGGGCCTGGTCGGGTGAGAGGGCACTTGCCCAGGACTTTTAACTGTTATTAGGCCCGTGATCCTTTGGTTAGGGCCCACCGCCATCAGAGCAGTGCACTGCACACCAGGGGACAGAGTGTTACGCAGTAACTGTGTGGTTAAGGTTGAGCATTTTATCACCTGTGACTTCACGCCCTAAAGTATAGCCGGAGTTCAGCTAACCTTATTTGATATCCCTTGGATTACAAATATTAAGTGCACCAATGTTTTGCTAGCGAAGATCCCTTTCATTGGAGTGACAGTGTTTGAAAGTAGTCAGGCCTGACTGGAACTCACGGTGACACTGTTTGGGCGCCATATTGCCCACGAGGGGGAAAGCTCGCAAGCATAGTTATTTCAAAGACATTTGGTGTGTATAAGATTTTAATATATCTTGGTACCTTTATATGTTTACCACTTTGGCTTTTGCAGGGCTCTGCATAAGTAAACGAGAATTGGATTAACCTGACATTTCTTTTTTTTGTTTGTTTACAAAAGTTTTTATTTGGAAGACAAGTAAAAATTTACATACTTCAGTAAAAAGCAATGTATAACATACAGTAATGCTAGAATCTACAGGGTGTATTCATGAGTATGGCAATAAAGGTTAGAATAATAGGTAGTCAGTACCAGTAAAAAGGAAAAGGTAACGGTTGGGTATACAAAAAGAGTGTTGTGAATATGCATGGTAAAGGGGCAATCTCAGTAATAGGTTTAACCACTTCTCTACTGTGCACGAAAACCCCCTTCCTGCCCAAGCCATTTTTCAGCTTTCAGCGCTGTCACACTTTGAATGACAATTGCGCGGTCGTGCGACGTGGCTCCCAAACGAAATTTGTGTCCTTTTTTTCCCACAAATAGAGCTTTCTTTTGGTGGTATTTGATCACCTCTGCGGTTTTTATTTTTTGCGCTATAAACAAAAGAAGAGCGTCCAGTTTGGAAAAAAAACACTATTTTTTACTTTTTGCTATAATAAATACCCATTTTTTTTTTTAAATAAAATTTTCCTCAGTTTAGGCCGATACGTATTCTTCTACATATTTTTGGTAAAAAAAAAAATTGCAATAAGCGCGTATTAATTGGTTTGCGCAAAAGTTATAGCGTGTACAAAATAGGGGATAGATTTATAGCATTTTTATTTTTTTATTAGTAATGGCGGCGATCTGCGATTTTTTATTGTGACTGCGATATTGCGGCGGACACATCGGACACTTTTGACACATTTTTGGGACCATTCACATTTATACAGCGATCCCTGCTATAAAAATGCATTGATTACTGTATAAATGTGATTGGCAGGGAAGGGGTTAACCACTAGGGGGCGGGAAGGGGTTAAATATGTTCCCTCAAAGTGTTCTTACTGTGGGGGGAGGGGACTGACTGGGGGAGGTGACCGATGGTTGTCCCTATGTACAAGGGACACACCATCGGTCCCCTCTCCCTCACAGGACGTGGATCTCTGTGTTTACACACAGAGATCCACTTTCCTGCTCGTTTCCCGGGCAATCGCGGGTGCCCGGCGGCAATCGCGGCCGCCGGGCACGCGCACCGGGGCCTTGTGAACGCGGCGGGCACGCGCGCCTTCTAGCTCGTTTTAAAGGGAGGACGTCATATGACGTCCTCCCAGAACGAGAGTATCCTCCGCCCGCCGTCAATTGACAGTGGGCGGGGGACAAGTGGTTAAGCAGTGTGAGACTATACTATCAAATAGGAGTGGGTGGTGAATTTCGGCATATATGTGTTTTTTCTTATTAAGTTGGAGACCAGAATGTCCATTTCCCATTAAAAGTGTGCATACTGTCAAAGAGAGTATGGTGGATCCTCTCAGATAGTCTGAGAGCTTCCATTCTGGTTAAGACCTGGGACCAGGGTAGGTTATGTGATTTCCAGTTTAGGGCGATCATCCATTGGACGGAGCTTATGAGTGAGTGTAGTAGTCTGTTACATGGTGAGGGGATATCTGAAATGTCTGCATAAAGAATGCAGATTTGTGGGGAGAGAGAGATCTTTTTTTTGAGCGAGGGTTCTAGTGTATTTATTACTGCCTGCCATATTGGTTCTAGGAGTTTGCAGCTTCAGAAGATGTGGAGATAATTCCCCTCATCGGGGCAACCTCTAAAGCAGGTATGAGAGACTGAGGGATAGAAGGAGTGGATCTTGGCAGGGGTCATATACCATCTAACAAACAATTTAAGGGGAGATTCCCTAAAGGCTGCTGCGCGATTGCTCTTGCGGAGGTTGTCAATCCTCTTTAACCAGGTTTCTATAGGGAGAGTGCAGTTCAAGTCAGACTCCCAACGAGTCATAGAGCTCGTTTTTTCAGGTTGATGTAAGTTATTTAAATAATTGTATAGTTGAGAGATGATACCTTTCTCTCTACAAGAGGATGTGCAGATACGTTCAAACTTGGTCCCTGGGGTGTCAATGGAAAGGGAGAAGTAGGTGGCAAAAAAGTTTTGAATTACATGGTATTGGGGAAGTTCTGAGTCAGGGAGTTTGTGACGGGATTGAAGGGATGTGAAAGGTGGGAATTTTAGATCAATCACTAATGATTTAAGGGTGGTTAGTTTGAGTTGAATCCAGTGTTGGAAAAGGTTGTAGTTTGGGAACGCGGGGATAAATCTGGGGTCACCAAGGAAGTTGGCTAAAGGAGGGGTGGGAGAGGACAAGACATAATAGTCTTTGATTTTATTCCAAAGTTGTAAAGAGTGGGCAACTATCATGTTTTTTTTAAAGAAGAGAGCGGTATGGTGTTATAGAAGACCACAGGATGCCTCCTAGTGACAAAGGGAAGATGGATGATGATTCAAAAGTCAGCCATGGGATGTGTGCAGTGTGGGAATGCCATTGGGCCATGTGTGAGAGTCTGGCTGCTAAATAGTAGTGCCATAGGTTTGGGAGGCCCAAACCGCCTTTGTTTTGTGGGACATGCATAAGCGCATAGCTACATCTGGGTTTTTTATTGTCCCAAATAAATTTGTTGATTTCTCTTTGGAGGGCCATTATTCTGGATTTGGGTATGTTAATGGGGAGAGCTCTGAAGTAATAGAGGAGTTTGGGAAGGATAGACATTTTGAAAGCACAAATTCTGCCTAAAAAGGAGATGTGATGGTTGGACCATGATTTAAGTAATGAGCTTATGTGGGAGAATAGAGGAAAATAATTAGCCTTATAGAGAGATAAGTGGATTGGGGTAATATAGACACTAGACATGTGCACACTGAAATATTTCGTTTCGGAATTTCGTTTTCGTTAGAAAAATACATTTATTTAGTTACTCCCGAAATTCGTTTTTATTTATTTCGTTTTTCGTTAGAAATTGCATTCGTCCGAAAATCTGAATTAATTAAGGTCGAATCTGTCATTGAAGGCTTATGGTGTCTGTCGAATGTTCAAAGAAGATTCGACGGAGCAGCGAAACTGTACGACGCTGCAATCGTACATTTCCAGTCGAATGTTCCGCCTACAAGCTATAGATGAATTCTATTGTATGACTAGTAATAATTATATTTTTTAATTACTATTACTAGTCAACAGGGATGAGCCGTGTGAACTTTAGAACCCTATTAAATACAATAGACTCGAACGTTCGAAATCTAAAGTGTTAATTATAAAGGCTAATATGCAAGTTATTGTCCTAAAAAGTGTTTGGGGACCTGTGTCCTGCCCCAGGGGACATGTATCATCGCAAAAAAAAGTTTTAAAAATGCCCGTTTTTTCGGGAGCAGTGATTTTAATAATGCTTAAAATGAAAAAATAAAAGTGAAATATTCCTTTAAATTTCGTACCTGGGGGGTGTGTATGATATGCATGTAAAGTGGCGCATGTTTCCCGTGCTTAGAACTTTCCCTGCAAAAAATGTCATTTTTGAAAGAAAGAAAGTCATTTAAAACTTCCTTCACTATGTAAATTTAAATTACACAGTGAAGGAAGTTCCCCGCTCAAGCCAATGACGTAGGCGGGTCCGACATACCGAGGGGGCGGACCTGATGGGGAACTGCTCTCACTTTGGTAATACATGTATAGACCCGCCCCTTCTCATGTTCCGCATCTGGTCCGCTGAGCGGACCTGATGGGGAACTTTAGAAGGGGCGGGTCTATACATTTAAAATACTGAGAGGGAGTTCCCCATCAGGTCCGCTCAGGCACAACCAATGAAGGACAGCGCTGGACATCGGGATCGCCGCGGGACACTGGATTTCACCGCTGGAATGTTTTTTTTGTTTTTTTTTAAATAAAGGACTTTTTCAAGGTGTTTGTGTGTTTTTTTAAACATTTTTTTACCCTTTCTTCGTGAAATGGTAGGGGTACAATGTACCCCTTACCAATTCACATAGGGGGGGCCGGGATCTGGGGGTCCCCTTTGTTAAAGCGGTCTTCCAGATTCCGATAAGCCCCCCGCCCGCAGACCCCCACAACCACCGGGCAAGGGTTGTGGGGATGAGGCCCTTGTCCCCATCAACATGGGGACATCCTCCCCATGTTGAGGGCATGTGGCCTGGTACGGTTCAGGAGGGAGGGGGGGCCGCTCTCTCGTCCCCCCCTTTTCCCCTGCGGCCGGCCAGGTTGCGTGCTCGGATAAGGGGTCTGGTATGGATTTTTAGGGGGACTCCACGCCATTTTTTTTTAAATTTGGGGTGGAGTTCCCCTTAAAATCCATGCCAGATCTGAAAGGCCTGGAATGGATATTTGGGGGAACCCCACGTCAATTTTTTTAAAAATTTGCGGCGGGGTTCCCCTTAATATCCATTCCAGACCTGAAGGGCCTGGTAATTGAATTCTGGGGAACCCCCACGCTTTTTTTTTTTTTTTTTATCAATGACTTTTGTATGTATTGCCGGGAGCCGACAATTCATTAATAGCCGCGAATGAGTTTTAAATGACTTTTTTTCTTTCAAAAATGACATTTTTTGCAGGGACAGTTCTAAGCACGGGAAACATGCGCCACTTCACATGCATATCATACACAACCCCCAGGTACGAAATTTAAAGGAATATTTCACTTTTATTTTTTCATTTTAAGCATTATTAAAATCATTGCTCCCGAAAAAACGGCCGTTTTTAAAACTTCTTTTTGCATTGATACATGTCCCCTGGGGCAGGACCCGGGTCCCCAAACACTTTTTAGGACAATAACTTGCATATAAGCCTTTATAATTAGCACTTTAGATTTCTCCCATAGATTTTTCGAATTTGCCGCGAACACCCCAATTTGTTCGCTGTTCGGCGAACGGGCGAACAGGCAATGTTCGAGTCGAACATGAGTTCGACTCGAACTCGAAGCTCATCCCTACTAGTCAACCAACATTAGAATTCTTCTATAGCCTACGGGCCGAGCATTTGACCGGAAATGTACGATTGCAGCGTCGTACAGTTTATCTGCTCCGTAGAATCTTCTTAGAACTTTCAACAGACACCATAAGCCTTCAATGACAGATTCAACGTTTGTATGTTTTTCGATGCTTCGTTGAATCTTCGTCGTTCATGTCGAATTGTCAAGTTAGTGCTAGCTATTTTACTGCTCCTCCTCTTTGGTTACAATCAGCCAATAACATTCATCATCATCATTTTTTTATTTTACTTCCCCCACCCAATTCCAGCAGTGATCTTTTCTCTCTATGTCAAATCTTTTCTCTCTATAATGTCGAATCTTTTCTCTCTATAATGTCAAATCTTTTCTCTCTATGTCAAATCTTTTCTCTCTATAATGTCGAATCTTTTCTCTCTATGTAGAATAATCTTGGACTAATAGAGTTAAGGTTAGGCACATTCAACCACAGGTTCGATGGACACAGATTGTTATTGTTAGCATCATGTGGAATCTCCTATCTATATCGAACTGTTGTTGCAACGAAAACGAAAATTAAGCATTTGTTTATGTCGGATCTTTCGGTTTTCGGATTCTGCATTTTCGTTTTCGTTTGTTAAAACGATAACGAAAATACCTGAAATTCGGACGAAAATGCATTCGGACGAAAACGAATGCACATGTCTAATAGACACCCAAATATTTGATTGAGCTGGGAGGCCAGATAAAGCTAAAATTGTTTTGTAAGGTGATCAGCATGTTTGGGGGATAATTTATAGGTAGAGCAGAGCTTTTGTTGGTATTTATGTATAGGCCTGAGATTGCGTGGAAGGAGTTGAGTTCAAAATAAAGGTTGGGAATGGAGGTGATTGGGTCCGTCAAGAATAATAGGGCGTCGTCAGCGTATAGGCTGATTTTAAATTGTGTGGCGTTTTTCTGGTATCCTTTAATGTTAGCATTTTGCCTAATGGCAATGGCGAGGGGCTCTATTGCGAGGGCAAACAGAAGGGGGGACAATGGACAGCCCTGTCTAGTGCCTCTGCTTAGGGGGAAAAATTCAGAGTTAATACCTGGAATTTTGATTCTAGTCTGTGGAGAGTGATAAAGGGCATTAAAGCCATGTATAAATTTTTCTGAGACGCCGAATTTGGGAAGGAGGTGATTCAGGTATGACCAGCTAACACTGTCGAAGGCCTTGTGTATATCAAGGCTTAGGAGACAGATTGGGCGGGAGTGAAGGTTAGCATCTTGGATAACGTTGGAAACCAATCTAATATTGTCTGTGATTTGACGTCCTGGGATAAAGCCAGATTGGTCAATATGTACTAAGGAGGTAACTACAGAAGCAAGTCTGTTGGCTAGCAATTTGCCAAAAAGCTTAATATCATTATTGAGGACAGAAATAGGACGATAGTTCTGTGCAAGGGAGTGATCTTTATGGGGCTTTGGAATTAGGGAGAGGTTAGCCAACAACATCTCGTCCGGGAATTGACCTCCATTTAAGATGTGATTAAACAGTCTAGTGAGATTAGGTACTAATAGAGGGGCACATTTTTTATAGTAAGAAGACGAAAAACCGTCCGGACCTGGGGTTGTGCATGTTTTAAGAGATTTAATTATGCTCAGAATTTCGTCATCTGTGCAGGGTATGTTAAGGGAAGAGGTCTGTAGATCACTAAGTTTAGGGATTGATAGGTTTTCTAGCCACATTAAAGAGGAGGGATTAGGAGTTGTTTGGGGGCCTGAGAGTAAGTTTTTATAGAAGTTTGTGAAGATTTGGAGTACATCCTGGGGGTGGGTCACAAGGCTGCCATTTTGGTTTCGTAGTTTGTAGACATGTGTAGGATTAGATTCTTGTTTGAGTTTTTTAGCAAACATCGCTGAGGCAGTATTGCTGAATAGTAAGAATCTGGCTTTTGAAAAGCGTAAAGATTTTTCTGTGTCGCCGGATAAAAGTGTGTTCAATGCTTGATGTTTGGACTGGATTAGGTTAGTTATTTCCGGGGAAACTGAGTGACTCAATTTATTATATAAATCGTTTAATTCTTTAGTAAGACAATTGATGTCTGCAATTCTAGCTTTATTCTTTGCCACAGCAATGTTAATGAGGTGACCTCTAAGAACAGTCTTGTGAGCGACCCATATGGATGTTGGAGGTGTCTCATTCGTTATATTTTCTTTGAAGAAATTGTCTATGTGGGAATGTATTTGTTGGAATGTGACGGGGTCTGTGAGTAATGAATCATTTAGGCGCCAGTTAAAGGTAGTTGGGGCCATTCCTATGTGCAAGGTTTCAAAGGCAACCATGTCATGGTCTGACCAAGGGCAAGGGTGGATTTGAGCTGAGGAGGAGTTTGCCAAGAGTATTGGGGTACTAAAGATATAGTCAAGGCGTGCATAACAGTCGTGAGGATGAGAGTAGTGTGTGAATGCTTTGACCCCTATATTGTGAGATCTCCATGTGTCAATCAGTTGGGACTTGTTTAGAGATTGATTAATAGTTTTGGAGAAGGCTTTAGAGGAGGGGGTTGTGTTACTCCTGTCCAATGAGGGGTGGGCGGCTAGATTGAAATCGCCTCCCACAATCATGTGGGGCGATGTGTATTGATCTAATATAGAAAAAAAATTATTAAAAAAGGTTGAATGTGAATCGTTAGGGGCGTATATTGATGCTATTGTGATGGAACGTCTATTTATAGTACCTTTAAATATAATGAAGCGGCTATCTTTGTCTTTGTAAATATTCTGGATTTAAAAAATAGTTGAGTTTTTGATAAAGATGGCGACCCCTCTGGTTTTATTTGCAAAGGTGGTATAATGGAATTGATTGAATGATTTATCAAAATATTGTGGGTGATTGGTTTGGGCGAAGTGTGTTTATTGTAATAAAATAATGTCAGCACCAAGTCTTTTGTAATGTTTAAATGCTTTCTTACGTTTATTTGGAGAGTTGAAACCCTGAACGTTGTGGGAAATTATTCTGATACCCATTTTTGTAGGAGGGGGAAGGTCCTGCTAGGTGAGATAAAGGTGATGTGAGAAAACAGCTCGGGTACCCTTGATGAATAAGGGTACCCGAGATATCCAAACAAAATTATAAATGGTACATTGTGTAGAGAAGTTGTATAGTGCCAGGTATGTATTTTGGTGGTGTGTAGAAGTATAGGTGTCTTTATGTAGTTTATGGCGACTAACAATGTAATCGTCCTAGCGAAACTACTTATAAAGGTCATCTGTGGTCTTCCATAAGCATTTTTTTACTTTTTTGAGGCCAAAAGGGCAAAAATAACTAAAAAATAAACAAGAAAAAACAGGGGTTTAAGGGACAAGGAGTCCCCTGAACCAGTAACAGTATGTTGAGGACAAAACAGTCCTAATTCTGCCAACGAGGTCGGCCACGCCATCTCAAAGGGATGAGGGGCAAACCGCGGGGGCAGATTGGGGAACAATCCAACGACGGCGGACACGCCAGGCAATTGAACATATAAAAACATAACATTTGAAGGTACATGGTGATAATTGAAAACTGCAGTGTAAGGTACAATACATGAAGGATCAAGGGGTAATGGTGCCATATGAGAGAACCCAATAAAAGGGGGTGGAAGAAAAGTCTTACGTATAACATGAAAGTCTGTTTTCGGCCGCGATCATATGGAAAATGAGACTTAGGCCCCATGCACACGAGACGCTGTTATTTGCTGTTGAACGCGTGTTCAGAGGCAGTTGGACGCTTTTTTCAACTGCCCCTGAACCCATTCAATGTTATCCTATGTGTCCATGCACACACTCTCGTTTTTTGGCGTTTACAAGCAGTTGCGTTTAACCTCGTTTTTCCAGAAGCAAAAAAATGGGTTCAGACGCAAAAGTTTTCCACGTTTCAGACGCTAAACGCGGCTAAACGTGGCTAAACGCGGTACCGGCGTTTTGCCGCGTTTGCGTTTATAAGCGTTTTTAAAGGTGACCTATTTTTTAACATTAGAAATCTCAAAAATGATGGCAAATGATGAAAAACTATTAAAAAATATAAAAGAAAACTGTAATTGCTTGCATTGCATTGTGGACAATCCACAACTTGTGGCAGGTAACGTGGCAAGTGGACAATCCACAGCTTGTGGCAGGTAACATGGCAGGCGGACAATCAACAACTTGTGTCAGGTGACGTGGCCAGGTGACGTGGCCAGTGGACAATCCACAACTTGTGGCAGGTGACGTGGCCAGGTGATGTGGCCAGTGGACAATCCACAACTTGTGGCAGGTGACCTGGCCAGGTGACGTGGCCAGGTGACGTGGCCAGGTGATGTGGCCAGTGGACAATCCACAACTTGTGGCAGGTGACATGGCCAGGTGACGTGGCAGGTAATGTGACCAGGTGACGTGGCACGTGATGTGGCCAGGTGACGTGGCCAGTGGACAATCCACAACTTGTGGCAGGTGACATGGCCAGGTGACGTGGCAGGTAACGTGGCCAGGTGACGTGGCACGTGATGTGGCCAGGTGACGTGGCCAGTGGACAATCCACAACTCGTGGCAGGTGACCTGGCCAGGTGACGTGGCAGGTAACGTGGCCAGGTGACGTGGCCAAGTGACGTGGCCAGTGGACAATCCACAACTTGTGGCAGGTGACCTGGCCAGGTGACGTGGCCAGGTGACGTGGCCAGTGGACAATCCACAACTTGTGGCAGGTGACATGGCCAGGTGACGTGGCAGGTAATGTGGCCAGGTGACGTGGCACATGATGTGGCCAGGTGATGTGGCAAGTGGACAATCCACAACTTGTGGCAGGTGACGTGGCCAGGTGACATGGCAGGTGACGTGGCAGGTGACGTGGCAAGTGGACAATCCACAACTTGTGGCAGGTGATGTGGCTAGGTGACGTGACAGGTAACGTGGCCAGGTGACGTGGCCAGGTGACGTGGCAGGTGACGTGGCAAGTGGACAATCCACAACTTGTGGCTGGTGACGTGGCTAGGTGACGTGGCAGGTAACGTGGCCAGGTGACGTGGCCAGGTGACGTGGCCAGGTGACGTGGCAGGTGACGTGGCAAGTGGACAATCCACAACTTGTGGCAGGTGACGTGGCTAGGTGACATGGCAGGTAACGTGGCCAGGTGACGTGGCACGTGATGTGGCCAGGTGACGTGGCAAGTGGAGAATCCACAACTTGTGGCAGGTGACGTGGCCAGGTGACGTGGCAGGTAACGTGGCCAGGTGACGTGGCAAGTGGACAATCCACAACTTGTGGCAGGTGACGTGGCCAGGTGACATGGCACGTGATGTGGCCAGGTGACGTGGCAAGTGGACAATCCACAACTTGTGGCAGGTGACGTGGCCAGGTGACATGGCACGTGATGTGGCCAGGTGACGTGGCAAGTGGACAATCCACAACTTGTGGCAGGTGACGTGGCTAGGTGATGTGGCAGGTAACGTGGCCAGGTGATGTGGCAGGTGACGTGGCAAGTGGACAATCCACAACTTGTGGCAGGTGACGTGGCTAGGTGATGTGGCAGGTAACGTGGCCAGGTGATGTGGCAGGTGACGTGGCAAGTGGACAATCCACAACTTGTGGTAGGTGATGTGGCAAGTGATACGCTAAATACAAGTACACTGCTGCTCTCTCAGCTGCTGATACTCACTCTGGTCTCACAAACTGGCTGAAATGGTTAAAATTTACAGTTTTTTGAGCTTAGGGAGGGTCTTATGATGAAACGCTTATAAACGCAAACGCGGTAAAACGCCGCTAAACGCGTCTAAACGCGGCCGCAAACGCGGCAAAACGCGCGTTTTTAAACGCCGGTTTCAGCATTTAAAACGTGTGTTCAGCAGAGTTTGCACCTGCGTCTCGTGTGCATGGGGCCTAACATACGGACCATGACATCTGGGGCCATTCGCCCCACAAGGGGTACAAACCTATTAAGAGAGTAGATAATGAGAGAGTCCAAGAAGTGTTGGGTCCTTTAGAAGGGTAAATGCAAAGCAGCCCTCGAAAAAAATCACCAGGTAACAAAGATGAAATTGTGAAGGGCTAGTGTGGTCAGATCATAGGGTATGGTCATGCCGTATAATCTGGAGAGGGTTGGGTCTTCCCACTAATAGTTATCAATCTCGTCGTGAAATCCCCCAACTAGATCAAATGTGTGCTGATTCATTTGTGGATAGGGATTTATGTTGAGGGTCTTTATAAGTAGTTTTTTTTTCCCCTCCCCCCCCTTGATGACACTATGTTTAGGATGAGGAGTGCCATTTTCAAGGAACATCTCGACCGGATATGTAGCAAATTTTAGGTGAATATTTGCTCTCAATGAGGGGGTCATTTAGGAGCATACAGAAGTTGTGCCCTTAAACATGAGTAAGTAAAATAGGAGGGATTCAGAGATGAAGTCTGAGAGTAATAGACGAGGGAGTAGGCAAATGAAAATACAATGAATGTACCTTGTATCAGAAGGATGACCATTTGCTATGATAAAAAAAAAAGAAAGAATTTAAATGCAGAGATTGAGCAACATTTGGAGTCTTAGACGATTAGTGTGGTCAGTTTATAGAAAATGAACCTGCAGAATCATGCCGGATGGTTTGGGGAGGGTGGGTTCCATCTCCTCTGATCATTATGGACTCCTTGATCTCTTTGTGTGCGTCTAGGGGTGGACCAGATGGGTGATGATCTAGGAGTAGGAGGAAATCGGCGTTGGGGGGCCTGATCCAAAAGGCCCATTTTGACCAGCAGATCTTTCCCTTCAATGACATTGTATACAGAATACGTTGTGCCGTTGTGCATAACTGACAACTTAAAGGGAAATCCCCATCTGTATTTAATTCTGGCAGATTGTAAGATACTGGTGACCTCTTTCATCCTCCGGCGTCTATCCAGAGTCGCAGGGGAGATGTCAGGGTAGATCTGGATCCTAATTCCATCAAGTTCTATGTTTTGAGAGTTTCTAGAGGCTCTCATGATGTCTTCCTTGGTGACAAAATCCTTCATGCACATGATTATGTCCCGAGGTGGTTTATCAGGAGTTGGTTTGGGCCTCAAAGCTCTATGTAATCTGTCGCACGCAAAGGCAGATAGGGGCTTGTCTGGGACAAGGTTATGAAAAAGTTTAGTGATGGTTTGGTTTAAATCAGTGATTGTTTCAGGAACGCCACGCAGTCTTATATTATGTCTCCTGTTCCTGTTGTCTAAATCTTCTACGTGAGCTTGCATAATGGAGAAGCTGTCTGCAAGTGATTCATAATCTTTTCTGAGATCATTGTGTGCCAGGGAGAGCTCATCGAGCTTGGCCTCTAAAATGTCAGTTCTGCCACCTATGCTGGCTATCTCCTGTGATAGGGCGCTGGTAGATTTAGACAGTTCAGACTCCAGCTTCCCTGCCAGCTTTTCATATATGGCTGTGAGGCTGGCATCAAGATCAGCCTTAGTCAAGGGGAGATTGTACTCACTGTTTGAGGCGATTGTTGTCTGAGCCTGCATGAAGCTGCTGGGAGCCGCGTGTGTGCCGGCGCCATTTTGGGTCATCCTCCTTGTAGTACAGGAGCGCTCAATCCCCAGAAGAAAGTTGGTCAGCGAGCCTTGAGAGCGAGTTGTCCGTTCTTTTTTTCCTTGCTGGCATGTACCCGGATGTCTCACAGGGGTGTTGAGATGATTTTGGTTTGATTTAATGCACGGATGGCCCCGGGAATCCTGCCTGGCAGGCCTGGTCAGACGGAGCTCAACTCAGCAACGTCCGTCCAGCATCGCGCCGCGCATGCGCCCCCAACCTGACATTTCTTATACAGTAAAATACTTTTATGGTTAAGCAAACATGTGTGTGGAGTGTTAACTGTTACAGGGAGACGGCCAACACAGGTAAACCAATTCTGAACTGTGACTGTATGCTCTATTGCGGTATTGTGGTTCCTATTACTATTGGGTTCCACAATCCCATCTGCGTACAGCTGTGCCAGTGGAGGGTTAGAGACAGTTTCTGGGGGTTGACAGCAGTACGGTACAGGCCCAAAACAATACCGGCAGCTCTCTTAATTGGGGGTAGTGCTACAATAAGTTTCTGCTTCTTACCCTTTATGGTGTCCCAGTGACTAACAGTTGGCAGAAACAGAGGGCAGAAGCAAAACTGACAGGGGTTGTAACCCTTCTTTAATGTATCCAAATAAAAAATTGTTGCCGTTTTAATAGTTTATAGTTAGGCATAATAAGACTGGTGGTGCAGTTACACTTTTTTTGTAGCTTGCTGTGCCCACAGCCCTCCCTTCTAATTGTATACTCACCTGTCCCTTATCTAGTGAGATATTACATATAAATCTGCAGAGCTACTCCCCTGAGTTGGGCCGTACATTCACTGTGTACTCTCTATTCAGTGCTGTTGAGGGGCTCTGGATGAGCAGTTACACTTTAACCTTTTGTCTACCAACGCTGTCTATTAACGGCAGCAGGTAGAATGGGATTTTAAACACACACACTGGACCTATGATGGGCTCTCTGGCTTTACAGCCACCTGATCACTTCCACAGTCCAGCACGCCTACCACTGAACCCTCCCCGCACCCTTCTTTCCTCCCAGCACTCCTAACACTGCACCCTCTACACTGCTGACTCTTTCCGACTTCCAGAACCCCATTCGCTGAATCTCAACACCCCAGTGCACTGCACCTTTCTGTCAAGTAGCAACTCCACCACTGTAAATTCTACCACTGCCCCCAGACCTTTTTAAAGGGACGCAAAGAGAAGAAGAGAGGCTGAGCCTGGAATTTTTGGGTTGCCCAAATTCTTCCCTCTGGCAACATCACCACTTCCCCAGTACAGCCTATTGACCAGTCAGTCCGATGGCTACTGGAGGTGCTTTCCAAGTGACAGAGATAGAGAAGGTGGCAGGGCTGGTCTCAGCCTTCCCTTCTCAAAGCTCAGGCTGCTCAGTTGTCGGTTAATTGCCAATACTCTTCATTCCACAGTGACTCACCTGATGATCATATCCTGCTCGTCTATCAGCCTGCTGGCTATTTAAGCTGCTTGCATCAGATCTCCTGTGCCTTTGCCTTGGTCAACATATCCGGGTACTCTGTTGTATTCTCCTGTTAAAGACTTTTGCCTGGCTGACTTCCCTTCTGGTTCCTGATCCTGTTTGCTGCCTCTGACTACGCTGATCTTTGGATTCCTGTTTTACTGGCTTGTTCTGACTACCTGCTCTGGTTACCGAACCCTAGCTATGTTTTGCACTGTTTGTACCATTTTACCATTTTATTAAAGTGTGATTTTTTTACTGCACTTCTGTCTCAGTCTGATTCATGGTTCCTGACAGAAAGTGAACACTTTTGGCTGAGAGGAAGAGGGAAGCCAAAACTAAGATTCCCACCACTCGCATTACTATTGTACCCTTCCAATGCAGCAGTCATTTTCCAAAGTTCAACATCCCACTGTATCCTTTATTTAATTTACTTTCAAGGGAAACATTCTATTTTAAAGTGTTTGTAACCTTAAAATTTTTTGCTACTGCCTCTTTAAAGCAAAGTAATATATTTTTTAATATTGCCATTTTATTCAGCCCTGCATGTGTTGTAGACAGCGTGGCTGTATCTTCTGTTTTCTGTGGAAATCCACACCCCCTCCAGCTGCTACTCCCTTTCTCTCACTGCGCTAGGCTGAGTAAAGGGGGAAGTGATGTTGCGCCCGGTCTGACTGCTTTTTATTGCAATAGAAACCTTTCTGCAATGAAGTCATGTCCCCCACTCTTGGTACTCTCACCAGCAGGTCTGTAGATCACTCAGTAAGCTAGAGCTATCACGTCACCTGCAATTTAGCAAGGAATGATACTATAGCCACGTAGGTCAAGAAAAAAAAGAAAAAAAAACTGGATTTAGGATAGTGTAACATTTATTCTTGGAATAATGTGTGCCACTATTTGACCTGACAACTACTTTAAGGTACAGCATCACTATTTACCACTCCTTCAATCTAAACTATTGAAGCTTCTATAATATTATTTTGAATATGCAATCGATATTTCAAGCTGAAAATAAGACTCCATAGTACTACCTGCATTCATCTTTTGAAATAAGAATGGGGTAGGTAAGGTAAGATAGGCTAGGGTGGGGTAGCATAATGACTACAGGCTACTATGTACAAAAGCAGAGCAATATATGAGACAGGATCTATTTCTTACTACAGGCTAAGATTTTATGCAAAATTATTGCTTGCAAAAAAGAGTATTTAAAGGCCATACCCTTTTACCTTTACATATTTTTTTCCTGAACTTTGTGTTTTGCTGGAAGTCTGTTTTTTTCAATGAATCATAAAAAAAATCTTGCTGCCCTAGGCCTCGTCACTTTTCCCTTATTGGGTCAGAGGCTGCAGACTTACTGAGCAGGTGTTTGCAAGCAACGGTGGCCTTTTCTTCCAAGGTGCTGCACACTTTCTTCACTTCTTTTATGATCTTTGTCCTGCTCGGCACATTAGTTGACTCATTCAATATTTTCTTCAGTCCTGAAAGAGTCATCAATCATAGCCATAAAAGATACACATTATGGTTACTCATCAGAGATAAACTGTTTGCATGCAGTAAAGAGATGAAATACCTTGAACTGTTGCTAAGCAGGTTTCACAATACATTCCTGAGAAAAGAAAACACAAAGTGAGTATTTCATGTTTTTCACCTTTGACATGATAATCATCTGGATCACAAACTTCACATGTGGGCTCCTTTAAATAGAAATATTCAGACTGCCATTGATGAACCCTCCCTCTGTAAATGTTATTACCTGGCTCTCTTGAAGATTTTTGGTTTCAATGTTTATAGTCGTATGGGGATGGGAATAGTGACTTCATGCGTGACTTTTGTTAGCTGCATGCTTGTCAATGTGTGTGATTCAAAAAGAATTGACGCCCTAAGGCCCGTACACACGATACGAAAATCTGATGTAAAATTTAGTCCGACTAACGATCTGCCGATTTTTAGGTCGTTAGTACGGTGCTTTCGACAGCTGATTCTGTTTTTTTGTACGGCAAAAGCTGGATGTGCAGATTATAAAATTTTTGTTGTGCGTGAACTCAAGGTCTGATTTTCGTTTAATTAGTACAGTTTTCGTACGAAAAAAATCATAAAAACAAGCAAGACTACGCATGCTCAGAAATGAAAGAATACATACAAAACTATTCAACACATTGGGGGTTATTTACGAAAGGCAAATCCACTTTGCACTACAAATTGCACTGAAAGTACACTTGGAAGTGCAGTCGCTGTAGATCCGAGGGGGACATGCAAAGAAAATAAAAAACAGCATTTTAGCTTGCACATGATTGGATAATAAAATCAGCAGAGATTCCCCTCATTTTCAGATCTTCCCCTCAGATTTACAGCGACTGAACTTCCAGTGCAATTTCAAGTGCACTTTGCACTTGTAGTTGGCACTTGTATTGCAAAGTGGATATGCTGTTAGTAAATAACCCCCATTATGTCACGTCTGAAGTTGTATTCTGTCATATGAGAATTTTCGTATGGTGAGTAACCTCTTCACTTTCGTCACGAGCATGCAACAAAAAACGGATGAACAGTCGTCCGAAAATCTGATTGTGTGTACGTGGCTATAGACATTGAGGCAAATAGCATTTTAAGTAGCAGACTGGCAACAACAGCCACCTATATTTCTCTTGTGACAGGTGTACTCAAATAGGAAGGGCAGCTAGGAATAATGATGATGCCCACAGGTAGTAGTAACTAAGGATGTAACCATGAAAAACTTACGCTATCGCTAAGGAATTATGATCAAATCCTGTTGCTGTTGCTCAAAGTGCTAAACATCTAAACAATCATTTACATATTATATCACAGTGCAAACAGTATATAGCAATAAATAACTAATCAGTGAAATATATACAGTGGAACCTCGGATTGCGAGTAACGCAGTTAACGAGCGTTTTGCAATACGAGCAATTTTTTAAAAAAATCCTGACTGATTTTGCGAGTGTTGTCTCGCAACACGAGCAGGATTCAAGCCTCTGTGGTGTGCAGTACCGCATTTGGCCAGAGGTGCGGGGGCGCCGGTGACACTTGGAGCCGTTCAGAAATACTCGGAAACACTCTGAAATACTCTGTTGCCAAGTGTTTCCGAGGGCATCCGAGCGGTCTCTGAGTATTTCCGAGTCTCTCCGGCGCCCCCCACCTCTGGCCACATGCGGTATTGCATGCAATAGAAGTCAATGTGGAACAAATTATCTTAGTTTCCATTGACTTCTATGGGGAAACTCGCTTTGATACGCGAGTGCTTTGGATTACAAGCATTCTCCTGGAACGGATTATGCTCGTAATCCAAGATTCCACTGTAGTCCATAAAAGTGAAACATACAATTTGTCAACAAATAAACTCAGTGAATTTTTTTTAAATATATCGTCCCAAAGTTAATTAAATCCACACTGGACCTTCTTTTTATAAAGTACACCGTGCTAAACTAAGAATCAACAAAGTGCTGTAGTGCTCCAGAAAATCATGCTGTAAAAAAATGGCACACACACCCCTCTTGTGCCCCTACCATAGGCGTGCACAGGGGCATGTTTTAGGATGGAAAGTGGGGGAAGGGGCTAGTAAATATGTAATTTACCAGAGCCTTCCTTTTCTAAATGAACTCAGTGAACACACTTACTCACGCCGTTCATTCATAACTGAGGCATAGTAAACTGTGTTTACTATGCTTCAGTTTGTGAATTAACAGGAAGTTGCTCAGCACAGAGCACTTCCCATTCATTCACTATCTTGTGCAGCTGAGGCTGCAAGGAAAGGCATGTGTGTTTGAGCTTTGGGGTGCACACCCTAATGCAGGAGGCTGGACCCCTAGCTTTTCAGCCTAAAGGTCCAACATGCAAAATTTTGTTGAGGGGGTGTTGGATAGCTCTTCTCTATCCCCCTAAGTAGCCCACAAACTTGTACCATAAGACAAGCAACTTGCAATGTAGGCATCACTCATATTTCATCCAGATCAATAGAGGCAAACTCTCATAGTGTAGTAATTCTAATTCACAACCGGTACTTGTGGAACGCATGCAGAGCCGCAGGGAACCCCAAAGACGTGTGTTACGGATAATTAATGCCCTTGGCTTGTAAAGCGGATCTTTGTCTACATGATTGTAGGTGTGTTTTTATATCTTTTTTTTTTTTTAATAAAATGGAATTGCTACACTATGAGAGTTTCTCTCCCTCTGTTGATCTGGATAAAATATGAGTGATGCCCACATTGGAAGTCGCTTGTTTTATGGAACAAGTTTGTGGGGCTACTTAGAAGGATAGAGAAGAGCTACCCAGCACCCCCTCACCAAAATTGAGCATGTTAGACCTTTAGGCTGAAAAGCTAGGAGTCCATTCCTTCTAGTGAGTAGAGGCACAAGGGGGTGTGTGACACTTTTTACAGCATGATTTTCTGGAGCACTACAGTACTTTGTTGATTCTTAGTTTAGCACGGAGCACTTTATAACAAGGTCCAGTGTGGAATAAATTCATTTTGGGACAATATATAAAAACATTTCTTTTACTGAGTTTATTTGTTGACGGACTGTATATTTCACTTTTATGGACTATATATTTTACTGAGTAACTAAGGATGAGCACAGGTTTGGTCTGAACTTATATTCGGACCCCCGTGGTTAAGCCCTGGTGAGTGAGACAAAGCATGTCCTTTTAGCCTCTCTTTCTTCCTTCCTTTCTTTTCATTTTGGTTGGGGATAACAAGTATTACCCTACTTTTGTTACTTACTTCTACACCCCTCTTTCTATAGAAACATATCAGCAAGCTCAATTCAAACCCCTGAAGAAGGAATGTACCCATCATAATAGCAACATATGCCTTTATGTTTTTCCGAAACATGTAGGGTTGGTCGTATGTAATAACAACAATTTTTGTTTCTGATTTGTATCAGTACATTATACAATGCGTCCTTGAGCAGCTGTTTTTTGTTCTGTATTCCATTACTGTTATTAGCTAACTTTTTTCAATTTTCTTAATAAATACAATTTTACATTACTTCCTTGTGTTATCCTGAATCCTTTTCCCACCCAGACTATCCCTTTGGGGCCTTCTATCCTTTTTGTCTATAAAACTGGGATGTGGTGGGAATTTTCAGGATTAACGTTCATCTCAATATAGTTTCTCACACATATTTTTGATCCTAATTTGGGTAGTAGATACCCCTATAGTCCCCACTTTTTGAAACTATTGTTTTGAGATCATCTCCCAACCACAAATCTTTTATCACTTTTTTTGGTATACTGCTTTCTTTTTTCTTCTCCCCACCCCTCCCTTTTTTTCTATCTTAGCCATGGCAGAACTTTATAGTGTATCCTGGGATGAATTTGTAGCTAAACTCCAAAAGGACTATGGACAAAATGAATCACTTGAATCAGAATTGGGTTTTTTGTTCTTGAGTCTTACCAAATGGCTTGAGAAGAAATCCCTTATGTATTGGCATATCAAGACCTTTGAGGAATATATTAAGGATAATCTTAATCCCTTGGGACTTCGTGTCCAAATTTTTCCTTCTTTTGACAATATTAGTTCTATGTTCAAAACTGCATGGGAAAATAATCTGAAAGTATGCTCAAATGGTATGATGAATTTGCTGATTGAAGAATATGAGAGACGGCTGATTGATATAAATAATAATATAGATTTTATCTATGCTAGAATTAAACCTTTGCAAACTCACCCCTCCTTTTCAGACCTACAGTAAATTAAAAATTGAAGAATCATATAGAACTCTTCAATAAAACAATTCTCTCTAAGAAAGAGTACAAATTTCTTAGAGACAAACAAGCCTTCCATGAGGGAAATGCATATAAGTGGTCTCAAAAGGTAGGGGGAAGAAGTTTCCAGCATAATCCAAAACAACATACTGTATACTCAGATATTTCTGAAACATCATCGGCGTCATCAAATGTCTCTCATACCTCTTCTAAACAGCAAAAACATACCAGACAGGCAAAGAGACGCCAGGATGATGAGCATGCTCTATCAGGCATTACCATAAAAATCCCTCCTAAGTCAACAGCCGCCCATGGTGCCATGCCACCGACACCACAGGTGAATGTTGGCGCCATGGGCCCAGTATCGGCAGATACTGTGGTGCCCTCCCCTTCTTCCCTTGTCCCACCCAAAGTTCCGGTTATGTTTTTTCCAAAAAACCAGGGGAATTTCCCTGCACCCCCCATTCCAACACCCCCCTAGATTCATCACTTTTTTCCTCCCTCTACCCAGCTCCTAGCTCCAATCATGGGGTCCAAACCTTTCTGAAAATGACAACTCAAGAAATCAAGTCCCTAACTTCCACCTCCCCACATCCAGGAAATCTAACAAAAAATGAAAAAATGGCCTTAAAAACGTTATCAAGTAATCACGATGTAACAATAAAACCCAGTGACAAGGGAGGTAATATTGTCCTGATGAATAATAAGAAAGTACCATAGAATGTGTACCAACATTCTAAGCAACCGTAATTGGTATCGCCCAATTGGCATTGATATTGTAGAAGCATTCAACAAACAATTCTACTCTTTTGTAGACAATGCCTTCTACAACAAAATAATTTCCAAACAGACCTGGGACTTCATTCGCATCCCTCATCCACGTTTGACAACTTTCTATTCTTTGCCAAAAATACAGAAGAACACATCAGACCCCCCAGGCAGACCAATCGTTTCAGGTAATGGCTCCATTACGGAAAATCCCTCAAAACTGATAGATGAACACATTCGCCCCTTTGTACTATCCACACCCTCCTATATCCGTGACACGATACATCTTTTACAGATTATTGAGGATGTGGAGGTATCAAAAAACTGTATCTTGGCCACCATTGATGTGGAGGCCCTATACAGTTCTCTACCACATACTAAGGGATTGGCCTGCATCCGTAGGGTACTATCACGAATAAGCCATCACGAACATTCATTTAATGAATGTGTCCTTTTGAGTTTGGATTTTATCCTAAATCACAACATCTTCTCCTTCGATGGCCGTCTATTCCTCCAGGTACAGGGCGTAGCCATGGGTACCTGTTGTGCCCCTGGCTACGCCAATCTCTACCTGGGGGAATGGGAAGATGCGATCTTCAATGACGAGGGTCTCTCTATGTACCTATGCCACATCTTCATGAGGCACAGGTACATAGATGACATCTTCGTCGTATGGAATGGTCCCCAGTCCCTTTTGGATGAGTGCTTGACTGCACTAAATGTAAATGAATTTAATTTGAAATTCACTATGAATTCTGATCCATCAAAAATTACATTTTTGGATGTAGAAATCTTCAGAAATAAAGACAATCTTTTGTCCTGCAAATTGTTTAGTAAACCCACGGCAGGGAACACGATTCTACATTCATCTAGTTCCCACCCTAGGCCCCTTGTCAATTCAATCCCATATGGGCAATATCTGCGGATAGAACGGAACTGCTCAAATCATCTAGATTTTCTGCATGAAGCAAAAAATCTGAAAAAACGCCTGCTTGACCGTGGCTACAGCCACAGAAGCCTGAAAAAGGCATTTCAACGAGCAGATACCAGAAATAGGCACGAGTTACTTGCTCCCAAAAAGGCCATAAAATCTGGTGAAAATTCCAGAATAATTACTACTTTTTCCAATGATCACAATCAGATTTTTCAAATCTGTAAAAAGTACTGGCACCTGTTAACGTCCGATCCTGCGATTGGACCCTTTGTACCTCCCAACCCAATGGTCACCTACAGACGAGCCACCTCTGTTAGTGAGTGACCTGTTGGTTCAAAGCGAATATAGGGGTTCCAACAGAGGTGATCCATGCAAAATAGCAGGAACTTTTCCATGCGGATCATGCGCATATTGTAAATATATGGACACCAGGAAAGATATTTACCTACCTAATGGTGTACACTTCCTCGCAAGACATTATTCCAACTGTCAAACAACCCATGTAGTATATTTACTTCTTTGCAGCTGCAATTGCTTTTACATAGGCAAAACTGTACAGAAACTCTGGCAGAGACTGTACCACCATGTAAAGGCCATGCAAACTGCAAATCCAGATCTACCACTAGGCAGACATGTCGCACAGACACATGCTGGAATCTGCCCCAAAATATCTGTACTAGTTCTGGACCTTATCCACCCAGGCACCAGGGGGGGAGACCTTAACAAAAGTCTCCTCCAACGGGAGCTTCGGTGGATATCAAATCTTAATGCCACCCATCCGCCAGGCCTCAATGAGGCATTCAATCTCAGACCATTCTTGCCTGGATTCTCGACTGGAGGCTTTGATAAAGATCAATAAGATATTTTTTCCCCCTTCCCTCCCTTCCTTCCATGCCCCATACCACCATTTGTCGATCTCTGTAAATGTGTAAATAGTTATGTCAATATTGATTTGTTCATAGGTTTCCATATGCATGTGTATAGTTAATCATCATTACCATGTGTACAATCAATATATACTCATCCCTTTATTTAGGGTTTAATTTATAATTATTTATCATATTTTGTCTGTCAATGTTTTTCTTAGCCCATTTATTATAACTATGTCTATTTTATCATTATTTTGCTATCGATCTGATGATTTTTGTTTATCAATCTCAAAGTGTAACAATATGATCTTTGAATATAAATATATTCCTTTTTGTCTTTTAGAACAAAATTTGCGATGCATTTGGATGGTGGTCCTGGATCGGGCACTTTAAATGTTGAAGACTTAAAGGAACACTAAAGGTTCCGTTTTTTTTTTTTTTAAAACAACAAACATGTTATACTTACCTCCACTGTGCAGCTCGTTTTGCACACAGTGGCCCCGATCCTGGTCTTCTGGGGTCCCTCGGCGGCTGTTTCAGCTCCTCCCCGCAAGGACTCCACACCATAATGCGAGCGAGCTCGCATGGTGTGGAGTTACTGCGGGCGCGCTCCCATGATACAGCGGCGGCCATAGCCGCTGACTGTATCACTCGGCCCCGCCCCCCGGCGTGCCACGTCATTGGATGTGATTGACAGCAGCGCCAGCCAATGGTGGCGCTGCTTTCAATCCATCCAGTGTAGCCAATCAACGGCCGGGCTCAGGAACTCGGAGGATGACGGGAGCGAGCGCGGGACTTTCGAGGGGCCAGGTAAGTAAAACGGGGGCTCGGGGGGGGCGGCATTGTCGAATGTTTTTTCACCTTAATGCATAGGATGCATTAAGGTGAAAAAACATGTACCTTTACAACCCCTTTAAGCCTCGTACACACGACCGAGTTTCTCGTCCAAAACCGACAAGAAAAGTGCCGCGAGAGCTTTATTGTTGAGAAAACCGTTCGTGTGTATGGTTTTACGACGAGAAAACTGCCGTGAATCTCGATGAGAAAAATAGAGAACCTGCTCTCTATTTTCTCGTCCGGATTCTAGATTTTCTCGTCGTGTTTCTCGTCTGCCTGTTTTGCGACGAGAAAATGGTTCGTGTGTATGCTTTTACGACTCTTCAAAAAGCGCGCATGCTCAGAATCAAGTATGAGATGGGAGCGCATCTTCTGGTAAAACAAGCCTTCGTAATGGAGATAGCACATTCGTCACGCTGTAAATTATTGCATCGTTTAAATGTTGTGCATTTAAATCTTCTTTAGAATGTTACAATAATGAAAACTAATGAACTTGTTTTGCTGCTGATATTCACACCGAGTTATAACTATCTATTTTAAACCTTTTTCATGCTGCTCTTAAGAAGATTTAGCTGTATTATATCGTGCAAGATCTTCAGAATATTTTAATGTTTTATATTTTTTAGACAGATGTTAATTGTAATTTGTCAATGTTTTGATAGTGATCTCCCATTGTATTTTTTAAATTTAGTTGTGTCAAGTTTACACCCTATATTTTTTAAAGAACACCTTTAATGATTTTTTTTGGTGTTATCTGTCCCTTTTTTTGGGGGGGTCAAATGTATCTGCTTACTCCAAAGGTAAATAAATAATTATTATAAAAACACATAGTCAAGTATGAACTTAAACAAAAAAAACATTTATTCATGTCTTGAAAAAATTAATAGAAGGCAGCGCTGGAGAACCTGCTGCCATTTGTGCATCCCAGGGACCCCAGAGCACACATCAACCCTGTGTGGACACTAAAATTGGGAGCTTGTGAAGCACAACAGTTGTGAGCACAATCTGATGCTGGCCTCCCAGAGGTCAGGAACAGCAGCAGGTGATATATATGTCCCAAGTCTGTGGTACTACAACAGGCTGCCTTCTGTCCGACCACAATGAAGCAAGGCCATCACTTCCTCGTCTTCTTGGCAGCCTTCCCTGCAGCCTTCCCTGAAGCCTTCTCTGCAGCCTTCCTTCTGCATGTGGCTGGAGGCTGGGCCACTGGAGGGGTACTCCTGTCAGGAGGAGGAGAAGGAGGTGGAGGAGAAGGGGGTAGCGCAGAAGAAGAAGATGGAGGTGGAGAAGGAGGTGGAGGAGAAGGGGGTGGCGCAGAAGAAGAAGGTGGAGGTGGAGGAGGAGGTGGAGGAGAAGGGGGTGGCGCAGAAGAAGAAGGTGGAGGTGGAGGAGGAGGTTGAGGTTGGGATAGTTGTGCGACCTCACATATGGCCGTATTGGGGGTAATTCTCTCCATCACCCCCTTGTTCAGCAAGGTGATGAGCAGGGGCTCGCATAGGAGGCGTTGCTCCATGCTCATCACCTTGAACTTGGCCTCAACTAGGCCGGCAATGGCCTCTTCAGGGGATGTGGGCTCCTGGAGGGTGGCATGTGCCTCTCTAATAAGGGCCATTGCTGCCTCACTAGTGGTCCTGTCCCTCCTGCTTCTTTTAGGAAGGAGGATGGGAGGCACCTGAGATCTTGTGCTTCTACTCGTGCCGGCCACCTCCTGTCTGCCACTGGGCCCTGCCACCTCCTGTCTGCCACTGGGCCCTGCCACCTCCTGGCTGACAGTGGGCCCTGCCACCTGCTGGCTCACAGTGGGCCCTGCCACCTCCTGGCTCACAGTGGGCCCTGCCTCCTCCTGCCTGACAGTTTCCAGACCCTCCTCCTGGCTGATTTCATCCTGTGTATGAAAAAGGGACATAGTTTAATATTTTGGTTTATTATTTTCACACAAATTTGAGATCATGAATGTAGCAATTTGAATGTAAATCAAGAGAAAAGACAAATATTTTTAGGACTACATCAGATTGACTATTTAGCACCCAATTTATGGCAGACTAATGTCTCTAGATCTTGATTTCACTTTTGTATCCCAAAATAGTTTAGGATTTTCATCTTGCCTTCTTTTTCCTGCATTAAGTTTTTCACAATACATTTTCATTTAATACTATACCTGGCTCCAGATGTCCAAATCAGCTTCTTCCAGGATGGCTGCCTCCTCTTGCTCCAGAGAAGGCTCAGGTTGCCTGCAGGGAAGTCTGGGGGGAAGAGTGGACAGTGATGGCCTTGCCTCAATGTGGTCATCCAGAAAGGACATCCTGCTGTAGTACCACAAATTGGGGACATACACATCATCTGCTGCTGCTCCTGACCTCTGAGAAGCCAGGACCTTAGAGCGTTCAGTCCTGTATGTGCCTCTCAAGCTCCCAATTTTGGTGTCCAACTGTTTTGCTGTTGCTGTGGGTACCTTGGTATGCACAAATGGGAGCAGGCTCTCCAGCGCTGCTTTTCTTACCCCTTTTTTTCTATGGATGGGGTTTTTTGTTTCCCACAGAGCGGGCAGCTCCCTTACCCGGTCTATAAATTCTGCAAGGAATTCCTTGTCACTTATGAAGACATTCATTTTGGGTCTGCAAGCCCAAAAAAAAAAAAAAAAAATAATGTGAGGCACACAGTCTAACCTCCTGTAAATCTTAGTCACCATATATATCCTCCAACATTCTCTAGACAGTATAGGCCACCAATTTCTCGAAGTCTACAAATCACATACCTTCGTTCGCACGTCCGTCACTTTTACTCCTCTCTCCGCACACCAAACGTAGTATAGTCACATGTGTATTTGCTATATATACACCACGCATGCGTAAAACTACGCACACGTCGCCCGCCCATGACGTTCTAAGTAACATCTTTTCCCCGCCCCTTCTCTTTCGGCGCGCAGACAGATATGGCAGATTCACAGCAGGTGTCTGCTAATTCCTCAAATAACGAGGAGAAGACAAGCCCGGAGACTGAGGAAATGTCACGACCAGGGAGGAGATTCAAGGCATCTAATATGTCTTATGCGGAGATGGCGGAGATGGTGGACATATTGCTAAAGTCGGATTATGACGCAAAGCATGGGCCGTATAGCAAACCTAATCGAAGGAAGGCCAAAATCATGAAGAAAGTCGTGAAGAGTCTGAAGAAGAATTTCGGGGTGAAACGATCAAATGAGCAGCTCAGAAAGAGGTGGTCAGACCTCAAACTGAGGGAGCCAGAGCAGTTAAGGAGCATTAAGAGAATGCTAGGAAAAAATAAGTACTTTTTCCCCATTTTTCCTATTATTGTATCTCACAACTTGCATGTTGCTCCATGTTATTGCATTTTTCTATTGTACCTTACAAAATGTCATAGTTTGAACTTGGTTTGGCACAGTAATCGTTCATTACAGACACATCGTTCGGCCACTATCCTCGATTTTTATAGATTTTACAGGGTTAAAATAATTTACACATCTGCCTGTTTTTATTCAATTGTTGTTCTTACATTGTTGGCTAGATGATGTGTTTGTAAAGGGAATGCAATGCAAACTTTAATCAGTGTAAAGGAGAGGACACTCAGCAGCTGGTTCCACATCTGTACTTTTGAGCACTATAGTGTGGGCCACTAGAACCACATTTTTTGGGTGTCCCACACAGGTGCATCAGTGAATTTTTGTGGTGCCTCCATGTATAAAAATTGAGAGCCAAAGGTGAATAGTAAAGAAATTATTTTGAAAAAATAATGTCTTCATCTTGAAATTCCGCCCAAACAGACACTTGTACCCCACTTCCAAGCAATGTATCATGTTTTTATTTTTTATCGAGAATTTCTGTGTGATAACTATACCTTTTGTTTGATTCTCATAGGGGAGAGAAGACTGGGAGGAGAACACTCCAGGGAGCACAGGAACCCCACACCTTCTAAACAACCCCAACCTCACCAAGACCCACAACCTGAGGATGTTGAGGAAGTTGAAGAGGTGGAGGAAGGAGAAGTGCAGGAAGGAGAAGTGGATGACGTGGTGGAACTGGTCACCACAACAGGTCAGTATCTGTCACCACAGCTTCAGGTAAGAGATGTAGGCCTGCAGAGTTATAATACCTTTTGTATTTTTTTATAGGGGATGTAAATGTTGTGGTGAAAGAAAGTACGCGTTTCTCTGCTGACAGTGCCCTACGAATAATACAGCAAGTGATGGAATGTAGCACAGAACTGGACAGAATTAAGCAAAGAATTCATGTGATGGATCAAACCTTTAAGGACATCCTGGATGTTTTGGGGAGAATTGAATAAGGCAACAAACCCCAATTTTTGGTTAGAGATTGTTCTTCCCCCTTTTTTTTATCTTTTAGACAATCAATCCAGCCAAAATTTGAATATGCACACAGTGTGTCAACATGTGCCATCTGCCATCAGGGGATATCCATGTACGGGTTTTGGGGGTGCAACCCCTTCCTCGTATCTCAAGTAGGTGAACTGAAGAAGGGGTTGCACCCCCAAAACACGTCCATTGATCACCCCTGATGGCAGATAGCACATGTTGTCAATAGGGATCAGGAGTCAAAAATCCCTATTGGAAATGACTTCAAATTGTGTGCATATTCAAATTTTGGCTTGGCCAGGGGTGCCAATACCCCATATTAGGACGGCCAGATAGAGACATATTTTGTGTAATTGAATGTCTCATATTGCCAAGAGGTATCCAATGTTGTAGTTTGTTGAATGCTACAGATAGTTTTGTATTTTCTTAAAAAAATAAAAATGCCGGTTTGTGGCCAGCCAAAAAAAATAAAAAATAAATTCTATTTACCATGTGTGTGAATGTGCACAGAGTAAAATTTTGGAAAAAAACCAAAGTGTAGCTTCTTTTTCAAATACGCTCTAACCTTATTTGTGTATATTTTTGTGGTTCATAGTGAAATGGTTGGTATTTACTAAAGGAAAATACACTTGGCACTACAAATGCAATAAGACAAACTAGGAGACAGGAAACAAAAAAAGTTACAAGATTAAATCAGATTTTTATTGAGTTCTTTCTCCACGAATCTTTACACATGGCCTGGCATAGGAATTGCCCCCCTACCCATGAAATATTCCATATATTTTTTCCGAACCTCACGGGCATTTTGAGGGGGCAAGCCAGGACGGGCAGATTCGAGGTCCGGCAGGGTATTGCCATAGGAAAGTCCTGCCTCAGGCAATATTGAGGCCATATAATTACTGGATTTTCGGCTCAGAAAATTATGGAGCACACAGCAGCATAAAACAACATAGTTTATCTTGTACTCCGCCAAGTGAATAGGAGTCATAAAAAGGCGGAACCGGCTGGCCATTATCCCAAAGGCATTTTCAACGACTCTTCGGGCCCTGGCCAGCCGGTAGTTGAACACCCTCTTCTCTGGGGTCAGGGTCCTCTGGGGAAATGGCCTCATGAGATGCGGTCCGAGTCCGAAGGCATCATCAGCCAAAAAAACAAAGGGGAGTCCTTCAACATTCCCTGCATCTGGTGGCAATGCAAGGTTGTCACTCTGGAGACGGAGGGCAAACTCCATCTGGATGAAGGATCCCCCATCGGACATCCGGCCATTCTTCCCCACATCCACATAGAGGAATTCATACCGTGCTGACACCACCGCTATCAGCACAATGCTATGAAACCCCTTGTAATTGAAGAAGTAGGACCCAGAATGGGGTGGCGGCACGATGCGGACGTGCTTCCCGTCAATGGCTCCACCACAGTTGGAGAAGTCCCACCGCGTGGCAAACTCCGATGCCACAGTCTGCCATTCCTGTGGCGTGGTAGGAAGCTGTGGAGTCAAACAAGATAAAAAAATATTAGTACTTTTGCACATAACATTGCAAGCAGATTAAAATAAAATACATTTGAGGCCAACATCAATAAAAATCTCTGTTTAATGTGTTTTTTAAAAGTATAATAGAAGGCTCAAGTATCATATTCATCACCCCCTCTGATGGTCCATTATAACCAAATTTGGGGGGGGGGGTTGATGTGTTTGGCCACAGGATAGCATTGCAGTGGCGGTGCATCCAGAGTGGGCGCTGGAGCACTGCCCCCTCTCTCCTGCGCCCGTCACTCAGAACAATACATAGGTTCATGCCTTGCATTAACCTAGGTATTGTCAATGCCGCCCACTATTCAGGTGGATGGCCCCCTGTTGAGCGACGGCCATATGAATAACTGCGGCATTTTTGGGGTGAAAATTGCCTATCAGAGACAGGGGCAAATAGGCTTGGCGATTACAGCCTGAGGGATGTAATTGGCTTCATAAAAGTTAACCAGGGGACGCAGGGGGGGGGGGCAATCCTTGGGTAAACACTGACAGGTTGCTCTGCCAATCATGTTCACCAAGTCTGTTTACCGGTAACATGATTGGCTGATGCAACATCGAGGGCAGGAGAAGACATCAAGGACAGAAGAAGGATGGCGCTGACCAGAAGAAGGTAAGTGCAGGGCTGGGGGGGAACTGGCTGCATTGGAGGAGGCAAAATGGCTGCATTGGAGGGGGCAAAATAGATGCAATGGAGGAGGCAAAATGGATGCAATGGAGGGGGCAAAATGGATGCATTGGAGGGGGCAAAAAGGATGCATTGGAGGGGGCAAACTGGTGGCGTTTAATAGGCACAGTCGCAAAAATGGAGGAAGTTTATATATATAAATTGGGGGTGGCCCCCCAAACATTTGGAGCAGCAGTCGCCACTGATGGAGAGGTTAGTGAAGGGAAATATGCATGGAGGAGAAAAAAGTGGCATTTAAAAGCTTCCAGCATGCATGAGGACAAAGGGGACATTCTCAGCATATTACAATCATGGTAATTAGGGAAGGATGAAAGAAATACAATACATTAGCATACATGAAATACATAAAATGTGATGTTAATGGAGAAAACCTACCCTAATATAGTCCTCCTGCAGGATTTGGATAATGGCAAAACAGGTGTCTGGGATTATGAGGCCTGTCGTGAACTTCAAGTCCTGCAGACTTCTCCCTGTCGCCAGGTAACGTAAGGTGGCGATGAGCCTCTGCTCAGCACTGATGGCTTCCCGCATAACGGTGTCCTGCCTGGTAATGTAGGGGGACACCAAAGCCAACAGATGCTGAAAAACGGGGTCAGGCATCCGCAGAAAATTCCTGTAGTCCTCAGGATTATTCTCAACGATCTCCCGCAGCAGAGGCATGTGGCAGAATTGGTCCCGCTGGAGCAACCAATTCTTGGTCCATGAACTCCTCCTCACCCCGTTCATGGACTTGTCTTGGTCCAAAACAAGCAGACCAACACCAAGCGCCTGCACAGCACGAACTCGACGACCAGAACGTACCCGCGACATGGCTAGGAAACGGTCGTCTTATCAGAACGTACAGAACAGAACGCACTTTAGAACAGCAAGGCCTATGAAGAACGAACTGAAATTCAGAAACGAACGGGCAAGAACGCACTGTAAAACAGATACGACCTGCCTACACACCCTGAAAGACAAGATACGAACCCACAAGCACAAACTGAACCGCAGAAAACGAACTGAATGCACGAAGACTGAAAAGCGCAAATCGTCTCTTCCCAAACTTTTACTTCACACGCGGTAACACGAGATCAGCAAAAGCAGCCCAAGTGGGGGCACCAGGGAAATCGATCTTCCCCTTTATACTACCGTCGTACGTGCTGGACGTGACCGCGCAGAACAACGACGAAATTTGGAATTGTCAGTGTGTACGCATGGAAAGCTTGACGAGAAACTCGTCAAGGTTAACAAGAATCTCGTCGAGAAAAACAACGTGTTTTTAACGACGAGAAACTCGGTCGTGTGTACGAGGCTTTAGTCTTCTTCTATAATGCGATTTTTCTTTTCTCCTTTGTTTTACATCTGGCTGTGGATGTTTCGATCCCGGGCTGCGGTGGTATGTCGGATCTCCCCGGCACAGGCAAGCCTCCATGCTTACCCATAGCTGGAGGCGGTTTCATGTGGATCGCGGTTCTGTCTGCATGCGCCGGCTCCTTCCCAGATCCGGCGCATGCGTGTTGTCTTTTTCCATCTACCAACACAATGGCCGCGCTCCCTCCTGTGTCGGTGGCCCTTGTCGATGTCTGACGTCGCCGCGCACTGCAACGCGGCAGCGCCGCACATCGCAGTAGGCCGGGGAGCGCGAGCACTAGGGCGCATGGAAATCTGGTGCCGTTCTTATGGATTAACCGATTGTTCACAGGTGCATTGAACCTCAGGATCAGGAGGATCCGGATGAGATGCCACTATTTTGGATTGGCTAGAAAACCTAACCCCTCCCAGTCTGATAGGTATTTAATTAGGGCAGGTGCAGCTTACAGGTGCTGCACAGCCAAGTGGTTTCTTCTCAAGATATCCGGTATCCAAAACGAACTCTCTGATGAGGTAAGGCTACATCACCTTTCTTTTCTCCCATGGACATACCTTAGGTAAAATTATTTGGCAGTTTCGGACTATCACTGCATATCCTGAAATTGTTAAAACTTTTTGTTATTATTCATTTTTTGGTTAACAGATCCCCCATTCCGCCTATGTGATTTGCTCCCGTGAGCCCTGACATTGCTGCCGTGGAACCTTGGGATCTATATCATTCTCAGCCAACAATCCAGCCCCTGTGAGAGCTCTCTCAGGGTGCTATAAGAGATATCAGCATTTAAGTATCCTAATAGGCCCAATTGTGTCACCGGAAGAAAAAGTTAGTGCATACCCTGCACTCCCCCGTGTTAGACACATTGTGTGAAACCCCTCTTTGGTCTTTCCCTGCCCGGATCCGTGATACCATCCATCTGCATCAAAGCTGTGCATCTCATATATGTAAGGAATATCAAACCTGTGAGTACTTTGGAAAATATTGTCTAAACACATGTGATTGTGCTGCTCTCCTTCTGCCTTTTTTTTTTTGTGCTGCTCTCCTTCTGCCTTTTTCTCTTTTTCTTTTTTTTTTTTCCTTTTAGCCTCTCTTTCTTCCTTCCTTTCTTTTAATTTTGGTTGGGGATAACAAGTTTTACCCTACTTTGTTACTTACTTCTACACCCCTCTTTCTATAGAAACATATCAGCAAGCTCGATTCAAACCCCTGAAGAAGGAATGTACCCATCATAATAGCAACATATGCCTTTATGTTTTTCCGAAACATGTAGGGTTGGTCGTATGTAATAACAACAATTTTTGTTTCTGATTTGTATCAGTACATTATACAATGCGTCCTTAAACAGCTGTTTTTTGTTCTGTATTCCATTACTGATTTTAGCTAACTTTTTTAAATTTTCTTAATAAATACAATTTTACATTACTTCCTTGTGTTATCCTGAATCCTTTTCCCACCCAAACTATCCCTTGGGGCCTTCTATCCTTTTTGTCTATAAAACTGGGATGTGGTGGGAATTTTCAGGATTAACGTTCATCTCAATATAGTTTCTCACACATATTTTTGGCCGAAGAAGCAGCAGCATTGACTGATACTTTCACATGTATATATCCATACTAGCATCGGCTATGGTAAGCACAGGTTTCTAGCTAAAACCTGGAAGCAAGCTGTCACTCCGACCATCAGCACCCAAAAAGCTAGGTCATTCTCTGCCCTACAGATGCATAACCATTTGCGTCACCGCACCGATTTAAAAAAGTAGTTTCTGTACTACTTTTTGCGATTTCAGATATCTGTGAAATGGGACTGACATGCAGGAGTGAAATCGTGTGAAATTAGCTGAGCTCGCATAGCTTCATTCCCGCAGCTCAGTGTGAACCTGGGCTTACACTGAGAACCAAGCGATCAAATACCGCCGATCGCTCGGTTCTCACAGCTCTGTGAGCAGAGAGCTTGTGACTGTCAATCACCGCTCTCTGCTTTGCCCACCGCGCTCACTGAAGCGCTGGGCTGTGGAGGGGGCGGAGGTGGCTAGCTCAGGTCAAGAGGCTGACCCGGGTGCCGGTCCAGGCATGTGGGCGGGTCCTGACCATATGGTCGCAATTCGCTATTGAGCCTGGACCGGCTCTGTGACATCAGCCGACAGTGGACTTTAGCCCGCTGTCAGCTTAAAATGGGTCATAGGAGTGCAGAACTTCTTCTTTAACTTACTGTACATTTTCACTGGCAAGTTGTACACTTGCAGAGCACTGGAAGCACAAGTTCTAGTTGACACTTTTCCAATTTGTAGAAAATTAGCATGGCAAGTCTCCAGCTAGAGCAAAGTTCCAGTAGTGAGTCTACAGCAAGAGCTCTGCAAGTCAAAGTGACCCCTGTGGTGGGATGACTATTGCACAACATAACTGGACCAGAACTTGCAGCAGACTTGCAGAATGTTTGCAAAGAAAGTTGATCTGGAGTCATGCAATGCGGACTTGCTGCAATTGTGCAACAAACTTGTGAAGCCTGGCAAGTCTAGCTATAGCTTAGCAAATCATTTTCAAACTTGCAGCTCAATTGCTTGCTATCTGGGTTACAGTTTCATTTTTTTTGCCTTTATTTGACGTGCACAAAGTGACACTTTGTTCATGTCACCACCTAGTAGCACGTTGCTTTGTGCTGCTTTAAAGAGACATGCTATGCCAGGGCCAGGCCTACCATGGGTTTCGCTGGGTCAATTGGACCCAGGCAGCATTTTGAGAGGTGTGGCAGAGTGCCTAACACACTGCCCCTTGAGTCACTTGCTTATATGCAGAGCTCAGTGGCAGCAAAGAGCGGTGAGGCCGCAAGGATTCGGGAAGGTGGCCAGCGAGGAGGGCAGTTAGACATGTGAGAGACGGGAAGAAGAGCTCCACCCCCTCCCTGACCACCGAAGAGGTGAGCAGCAGCGGGCGCAGCCTCCCTGGTGCTCCTAGATCCTGGATTCCTCTAGCCTCCTCTCTGCTCCAAGATCAACAGTGAGGCCCGGGCCCGGAGGACAGGCTGACCGAGGGCCTGGAGGAAGAGGACAGGCGGGAGGCGGAGGCTGCCAAGGACCAGCTGGAAGGAACAGAGCAGTGAGAGCACCTCTGGATCAAGAAGGAGACTGTGCGCTGCCGCTGCTGGTCATCAGGTACTGGGCATCCTACACATACCTACATACGCACACAGAGCCTGCGGGGGGGAGATAGGGGGGGCTATGTGGTCTGTCTCAGCCCTCCCCTCTTTCTCACAGCCCTCCACTCTGTCTCTCAGCTCCCCTCTCTGTACCCCCCTCTGTCTCTCAGCCCCTCCCCTCTGTCTCTTGGCCTCCTCTCTCTCACTTACTCCCTCTCTCTTACACTCATCCGCTCTCTTTCTCTCTCACCCACTCCCCTCTCTCACTCACTCCCCTCTCTCACACTCTACCCCTCTCTCAGCCCCCCTTCTCTGTCTCTCAACCCCCCCCCCCTCTGTCTCACTTACTCTATCTCTCTTATGCCACGTACACACGACCGTTTTTAATGTTATTTTAAAAAACTAAGTTTTTCTCGACGTGATTTTTCTTGTTTCCTCTCAAGCCTGTCTTGCATACGCACGTTCATTAAAAAAAACGCTCGAGCAAAGCGCAGTGACGTACAACACGTACAACGGCACTATAAAGGGGAAGTTCCTTTCGGATGGCGCCACCCTTCATGTTAGTAAAGTTTGTTGAGCGGCGATTCGCGCTTTTCAGCCTCGTGCTTTTCAGTCCGTTACAGCGTGACGAATGTGCTATCTCCATTACGAACGCTAGTTTTACCAGAACGAGCGCTCCCGTCTCATACTTGATTCTGAGCATGCGCGTTTTTTTCCCCTCGTAAAAGCATACACACTACCGTTTTTCACGACGTTAAAAAAAACGACATGTAAAACGACGTGAAAAAATAGAGCATGTTCGAAATTTTTAATGGCCGTTTTTCACGTCGTTAAAAATGCTCTGGAGCATACACACGATCGTTTTTAATTCCCAATTTAAAAAATGGCATTTTTAACGGCGTGACAAACGATCGTGTGTACGCGGCATTACACTCACCCTCTCTCTCACCCACCCCTCTCTCAGCCCCTTCCTCTGTCTCTCAGTCCCTCCTCTCTCTTACCCCCCTCTCTAACTCACTCTCTCTTACACTCACCCCCTTTCCTTCAAGCCCCCTTAGCTCCCCCCTCTCTCTCACTCCCCCTCTCTCTCTCTCACCCACCCCCCTCTCTCACCTTCTTGTGATATACAATAATGGATGTGGGGGCCTTTTGGTGGGTATTTTCTTTTTTTTTGCGGGTGGGGGGCAGCATTTCATTCTTGGACCCAGGCAGCACAATGTCTTGGGCCATCCCTGTGTGATGCCTACCTGTGTATTGTAGTAAAATGCAGCATGTCTGCATTTTAATGGAATTCACTGAACCACACCTCCGTGTTGTGTTGCAGTGCGAACAGGGCACATGGAAAATAATTGGCATTCATCCAATGCGGAAAACTGACAGTCACTGAACTAAGCGTGAACAACCCCCTAGGGACGCAAACGTCTCCTACTTCTGCTGCTGCATTGTCACCCTGCCAAGCTCACCTCTCTCAGAGTTTACAAGCCAAGAGATATTGCGCTGGCATTATCCACATTTGTCACTATCGGGAAGCCTGTCCAGACAAGACATGCAGCTGTCGCCGGAAAGGATGCATGTAGACAGGAAGTGGCTAAAACAGTCTGGAGGTGATCAGCAGCTCTGAGATGGATACAAATAAAGGGGAACACAGTACTTTATAAAAAGGAAAAAAAAATGGTGATTGTAAGAAAACAAACCACTTAGTAGCTAGTAGTATCTAGTTAGGGCTTACATCAACTTTCAGTCTTAGAGCTTACATAGCCCCATCATTTATTCTTTCATGCAATACTGATGCACACATGCTTCAATATGGTTCAATTTAGGTTGTACACATTTATTCATTTTAGAGAAACTCTAAGGCTCCATGTACACAGAAGCTCAAAAACGGTCGTTTTTAAAGCAGCAGAAAAAGCTAGCTTTTACCAGCGTTTTTTTACTAGCTTTTATTAGCGTTTTTCAGTGTAGCTTTTTTTAGCTTTTAAAAAAAAAAAAAAATTTTTTCAATGGACCAAAAAACGCTAAAAAACGCCCGCGGCCAGCGTTTTTGAGCGTTTATGAGCGTTTATGAGCGTTTTTCGGCGTTTTGCGTTTTTCCTGCCGAAAAACGGCACTTTGAACGCAAATTTCTTGCGTTCAGAAAAAAGCCCATTAACTCCACTGCTCATTAAAGCTAAAAAACGTTATGTGTACATGAACACATAGGCTAACATAGAGTGCAGTTAATGGGCTTTTTAAAAAAACGGCAAAACGCCCATTAACTGCAGTTTATCAGCTTCTGTGTACATGGAGCCTAAATCAGAAAACTCTAACTCTAGAATCAGTTGGGAAGACAGAATGAGCTTGTTAAATCCATACATTCTTTATTGGTAACAAATAATAAATATTCCAGACCTATGAGCACAATCCATAAGAGCTTACTAGTAATGAAAAATCACTAATAAAGAAAAATAATGTGACAATAATGTGACAAATGCACATTATAATTGCAAATAAAAATGGACTATACAAGCACATTGCATACAGTACTAGTTAGTCCTATAAAACAAGCCACATTTTATCTAATCTCATCAGATATTCAGAACATGTCTGATCACATACATTATCATACAAGTTATAGTCATCCAATACCTGGACTAGAAAGTGATTTTTATTTTTTTTTATGTAATGGGCACATTTGGATTTTGGCTGGGATTTTCTAAGTAGAAGAAGTCATTCAATCCACTAATGAGCTGCATTTCTTAGAATAAAGTGCAGCACTGAGCTGTACGGCTGGAAAATCTTGTTGAACGGGTTGGGTAGCCTAGCCCTTTTTAAATATCTTAAATAGCCATTTGAAAGGCTTTGGTAGTTATGAAAGCAAATAAAATGTAAACCATTAAAGTCACAATAAAACGAATATCAGACATTCGATTTATTCACAGCGAACCCCCACCATCCTTTTATAGCAAAACTAAACAACAATGTATTACCTTGCCCCCTTACCTTCCTCTTTCCCAATTGTTTTTTTTGCTTGTTGCAAGGCTGCACTTCTAGGCTCCCAGTCTAAGACAGGCCCCACTGCCTTCTGGGCTTGCTACATCACATCTATCCCAGGAGGCAGTGTGTTACTAGTGTATGTGTGAACTATAGTGGCCATTCACCAGAGACCGTTGGCATTTGTGCACATGCGTGGGAATCAGACACGCATGCACAGATGTGTCACCGATCTCTGTCATTACCCACTTTTGGTCGGAAATTCCGACCAAATGATCTCCCATCACAGCACAATGCAGAGACCACCCCATAGCCTTGTAAATGACAGGTGCAGGGTGTAGAAAACATTATGGTGTCCTGCCAGCTCTAACACAAAATATAAATGGCTATTAAAGTAGTAGTAAAGGCTTCTTTTTTATTTATACCTACCTACAGGTAAGCCTATAATAAGGTTGATCAACCTGGGTACATTCAGCCTGCCCATACATGTTTCAAATCTCAGCTGGTTCCTGGTGAACCGGCAGAGATTCGAACCGTAAATGGCCAGCCTTAGCTCTACCAAGTAAGTAGTAGTAAGAAGTAGTGTTGGGCGAGCAGTTTGTACCGAGCATAAGTTCTGCCTGAACAACGCCTGTTCACTCGTTCAACACCCAAATTTTGGAGGCGCACGGTGGGATGTTCGCCCTCACACTGCACAGTGCATTCTAAGCCCTGCTTGGGCAAAGCTGCTCAATCAGGGCATAATGAATAGTTGGTTGTTAAAGCGTTTGTTACCCTTAAAGAAAAAAAAAAAAAGGATCCTGTCCCTTTAAAGCATGTTATACAGCACCGTGCTTGTGCTGTGTAATTAGGCCCCTTCTATCACCAGAGTTACCTGGTTGACCCTGCCTGGCTTTGCCCTCCCCTCTGTAAACTGACCACGGTATATCATGGCTGTTGAGCCCTGACACCGTGGTCAGTTTACGTGCCTCCGTCATCCGCTGTGTCTCCTGTCCGCCTCTCCCTCCTCCCTGCCTGTCAGATAGTGACAGTGCCCACCCCTCCCCTCCTGCTGCTGGAATAACATCTACATCTTTATACTATCAATGCTGTCTCCTAATCCTGTGTCCCCTGTGTGTGTGATTTATAAAAAATAAAGATTTATAAAAGAAATGCAGTATATACCTCAATTTAGAGCGCCTTTCAGCACTCAAGTGACCGGCAGGCTCCCTCCTCCTCCTGTCCTAACTTACGTCAGTGGAGCAATCTCGGCCCCGCCTACTGCAGCTGTCAGACGGGGGGGAAGAGAGAGCCGACCGGTCACGTGAGCGTCAAGCAGCGCTCTGAAATGAGGTATATACTGCATTTTTTTTATAAATCACACACACAGGGGGACACGGGATTAGGAGACAGCATGGATAGTATAAAGATGTTAGAGTGGCTTAACAACCACTTTAAGGAGCAGGCCTGAGTTTACTACCGCTTTAAAGTATAACTAAAGAATTTTGTAGTTTCAGCAAGAGTGGAGAGGGATTAGAACACCTGTCAGTTTTTTTTTGTGTGCCCATTAGTCCTCGTTCACATTGAATGTGGCTTTGGAATCGTGCGACTTCAACTGTCCTGTCCATTTGTCCTGTTTACCATTTTCACCAAAAGTGAAAGAAATCCCAAATTTTGTGTGGTCTCCAGAACAGTAAAACTTTTAATGGGGACACAGTTCTGGTGACCATGATGACAAACAGGGATTCCTTCACTTTGGATGTATTTCCTCTAACTTCCTGTTTTGGCCATGGGAAGTGAAGGGAAATCTCCCCAATGGGACGCAGGTGGCAAATGAAAACCTGGCAGGGGTTTGTAACCCCCTGTCTAAAACGTGTCTCCTTTAGTTCTACTTTAAGCTCAACTGTGAGTTTAGAGCTGGAAGTGCGCTTTTCTTTTTTACGTTTTGGACATGTGTCTTTTTTTCCATATAATGAAATAATTTTTACACCTATTTACTGAACAGTCATGTGTATTTTACTCACTTATTCCTCTAGTTAACAATGCTATTTCTTGTATAAACCTCTCCCCTGGCACTGCAGTAAGAGGCCAATTTCAGGAGAGCCAGGATGTGCAGGGGTGTGGTGCTGGAGTTGGCAGAGATGACACAGCAATGCTTACTTTTGTATATTTTTGGTATTTTCCCCAGGGTTATTATTTTAATGTATCAATGTTAGGATGGGTTGGGTCCACAGTAATATAGAAATGATACATAGATAATCACTATTTATGCTAATT
The DNA here is from genome assembly GCA_029206835.1 of Rana muscosa. Classification (NCBI taxonomy): domain Eukaryota; kingdom Metazoa; phylum Chordata; class Amphibia; order Anura; family Ranidae; genus Rana; species Rana muscosa. Next base: position 84,327,801 of record CM055127.1, read on the forward strand.
CATATATAAAGACTTCACATAAATAAAGATTCAAAGAAAAACATGAGCAGTATATTTTACGACTAATTGTAGCTTATCAGCAATAACAGCTGTTACAATTGGGAAGTGTAATGTCATTATATAATATAAATTAGAGGTTATTGGTTATACAGGATGGGGGGTTTAAAGTGAAACTGATATTGACAGGTACCCGCTCCAACGTCCAATCAGATCACCACGGCGAATCCACTGGAATTTCTCATCCCCCCTCCCTGCCAGAAACCTTCTGGGACATGCCACAGCTCCAGGAAGGCTGCGAGGACCATTCACAAAGCACAGCACGGCTCGCTCACGCACTGTGAAGCTGCAAAGTCACAGCCAGCTGCCCACAGTGAACATGCTGAAGCCATGTACCTGAAGACCGCTGAAGAACTGGCTTGGGTGAGGATGATGCTGGATTTCTGGACGGGTCCGGGCAAAACATATTTTTTTTATTTGTATTGAGAAGTCTTGTAAACCAAATGTTTTATTGTGGTCTTTGCCTCTGTTGGGATGTTCCCATTGAAGCTGGGTGGGACGGCACTGAGGCTGGAGTGTCCATACCAGACACTCTATCCTCAGGGCAGCTCAGTAATGCTTAGTCTTGTAAAACCCCAGGCTCAGCGTCACTGATCTCCCTGCCCGGCCGCTCTGCCTGTCATACAAAACAATGGCTACCTTGGGCAACATCCTCGCCCAATATGGCCTTGCTGGTGACCATTTTTTTTTTTTTATTCTTTTTTGCAATTTTAGTTTTTATTATTTCTAAAAAACAGAAAAAAAAATGTAGGAGCCCCGTTCGGTGGCTTTGGTGAAATATCAAGGGTCTTCAATCTCCTTCTCTGCAGCTACCGCTGCACTAAAAGAACGGACAGGAATAGCTCTGTACAGAGACTCCCATTCATTCACGAACTGAAGCATAGTCGGTACAGTAAACTGCCTGGTTCATTTTTCCCATGTCAACATATCTGAAGATTCTCTACTGTGTTTCTGTTAAAGACTTGCCTGGCTGATGTCCCTTCTGGTTCCTGATCCTGTTTGCTGTCTCCGACTACGCTGATCTCTGGCTTCCTTATTTACTGGCTTGCACTGACTACACGCTTTGATTACCGAACCCTGGCTATGTTTTGACTACGTTTACTACTTGTACCATATTTACCACTATAATAAAAGGTGTGATTTTTACTGAATTTTCTGTCTCCATCTGATTCATGGTTCCTGACACTCCCTCCTGCAGGCATTCAGTGGCTGCAGTAGGAAAATAGAGAGATAGGTCCCCCTGTATGCAGCTGCCCCCGCCACTCCTCCTATCCAGGTGTACAGGGGGGCAGGGTCACATTTGCAACCCCTGTAGGTACGCCTCTAGCTCAGGCTACATTAGTTTAATGGTCACTGGGAAGAATGCTTCTTACACTTGTGGTCATTGGGAAGAACCCTTCTCTTACAGATAGCTAAAAAGATAATTGGTGTCAGTGGGAACTTATCACAGATGCAAAAATTTCTCATTATTCAAGAAACCCCAAGCAACCGCTGGAGGAACCTTAGGTTTCCAAGGAGCCCTGGTTGAGAAAGGTTGATTTAGAGCAGTGGTTCTCAACTCCTGTCCTCAGGACCCACTAACAGGCCAGATTTTAAGTATTACCTTGGTGAGATGCAGACTAGAATACTGCAATCCCTGAGCAGCAAATTATATCACCTGTGATGCATTTCAGTTATCTTGCAAACCTGGCCTGTTGGTGGACCCTGAGGACTGGAGTTGAGAACCACTGATTTAGAGGTTGAATTAAAGGTCTAGTTTAGTATAACTTATTTGGTAGTGAAATACCCAAGACCTCTCGCTCTCTAACTCCCTCTTTACTTCCTACTATGCTCGATTCTAGATTGTCTCCAAAGCCTCTCACATCTTCTGGAACTACTCCAGCTTGTAGGGCTGTCTCCTAATCTGCCTTCAGGAGATTCCTGAAAACTCACCCCTTTCAGAGAAGCTTATCCTGGCTCCTGAACAACTGAACATTTTCTTTCTTCATCAACCCATCCCCTCAAAGTTTTTAACTTTTGTATCACTTGCCCTCCTTCCCTTTTAGATTGTAGACTCTCATGAGCAAGGCCCTCCTAACCCTCGTTTTGAATTGTATTGTAACTGTACTGTCTCTCGTTATTCTGTAAAGCGCTACACAAACTGGTGGCGTACTTTAAAATCAGAATAATAGTAATAAATAATTTATATAGAGATCTATATATCAGACCGCAAAGATTGACAGCTGAATAGGAAAGAAGAAGAAGGGAAGAATTTTGATCCAAAAGATAGACTGTCCCTTCAAAAGAAGGAGAGTTTGGAGCTATGCTGGTGACCACACAGGAAATGAGAAGAATCTGCTAAACTAGGACACCAATACAACCTAACACAGGTTCTTTAGCACTTAATTAAAGAAAAGTGCTGTTATTGCTGACTGTGTGCTTATTGTTCAATACTTTTGCTATTGCAGTGGGAACTTTCTATTTGCAGACACTGGATAAATGTTTATATAAGCCGAGACTTGATTAACTGGGAACGAGAACTCTTTGTGCATAAAGTCAGAGGATGATACTGGAATATAGTGTATAGGGTTATATAATTAAAAATGAGAGGTAAGCATTTGGTACTATATAAAAAAAAGGATACAACTCAGTGAGTATGCATTGGTTATTTTTGGCTATTAGGTCCCATTTACACCTGTACATTTTATATGTGCTTTAGGTGCGATGCTTTAAAAGAAGTTCTACTTGCTGCATCTTTGATGCGCTTTTTTAAAACAACGTACAGTATCTCACAAAGTTGAGTACACCCCTCACATTTTTGTAAATATTTTATTATATCTTTTCATGTGACAACACTGAAGAAATTACACTTTGCTACAATGTAATGTAGTGAGTGTACAGCTTGTATAACAGTGTAAATTTGCTGTCCCCTCAAAATAACTCAACACACAGCCATTATTGTCTAAACCTCTGGCAACAAAAGTGAGTACACCCCTAAGAGAAAAAATGTCCAAATTGGGCCCAAAGTTTCAATATGTTGTGTGGCCACAATTATTTTCCAGCACTGCCTTAACCCTCTTGGGCATGGAGTTCACCAGAGCTTTACAGGTTGCCACTGGAGTCCTCTTCCACAATGACATCACAGAGCTGGTGGATGTTGGACACCTTGTGCTCTTTCACCTTCTGTTTGAGGATGCCCCACAGATGCTCAATAGGGTTTAGGTCTGGAGACATGCTTGGCCAGTCCATCACCTTTACCCTCAGCTTCTTTAGCAAGGCAGTGGTCGTCTTGGAGGTATGTTTAGGGTCGTTATCATGTTGGAATACTGCCCAGTGGCCCACTCTCTGAAGGAAGGGGATCATGCTCTGCTTCAGTATGTCACAGTACATGTTGGCATTCATGGTTCCCTCAATGAACTGTAGCTCCCCAGTGCCAGCAGCACTCATGCAGCCCCAGACCATGACACTCCCACCACCATACTTGACTGTAGGCAAGACACACTTGTCTTTGTACTCCTCACCTGGTTGCCGCCCACACACACTTGACAGTTGACACCATCTGAACCAAATAAGTTTATCTTGGTTTCATCAGACCACAGGACATGGTTCCAGTAATCCATGTCCTTAGTCTGCTTGTCTTCAGCAAACTGTTTGCGGGCTTTCTTGTGCATCATCTTTCCCAAAGACAACCTCTGGATATGACGCTGAGCACGTGCACTCAATTGCCATGGTCGACCATGGCAAGGCCTGTTCCCAGTGGAACCTGTCCTGTTAAACCGCTGTATGGTCTTGGCCACCATGTGCAGCTCAGTTTCAGGGTCTTGGCAATCTTCTTATAGCCTAGGCCATCTTTATGTAGAGCAACAATAATTTTTTTCAGATCCTGAGAGTTCTTTGCCATGATGTGCCATGTTGAACTCTCAGTGACCAGCATGAGAGAGTGAGAGCGATAACAACAAATTTAACACACCTGCTCCCCATTCACACCTGAGACCTTGTAACACTAACGAGTCACATGGACGAGTCACATTATCAGACAATCCGACCGTCTGTATGCTCCATCAGACAATTGTTGTCGGAATTTCCAACAACAAATGTTGGCCGTGCATGGTCTCAAATTTTCCGACAACAAATGTGTTACATCGGCTCATCAGATCGTATATACACAAATCTGTCTGACTAAAATCCAAAGTACGAACAAGCATGCTCCAAACCAATGATAAAGATCAGACAACAATAGCAGATGTTGCCCAAAGGGTGGCGGTAAAGAGCTGAAAAAACACGTGGTTTGGTGTATGTTGGCTGAAAATGTTCTGCCGTGTGTATGCCCTTTGGACAAAAATCCACGGAAAAGTCAGATGGAAGTCCAATTGTGTGTATGAGGCTTTAGAAGAAAACTTGTTAGAGTCTGCAAAAGACTTGAGACTGGGGCGGAGGTTCACCTTCAAGCAGGACAACGACCCCAAACATACAGCCAGAGCTACAATGGAATGGTTTAGAGCAAAGCATATTCATGTGTTAGAATGGCCCAGTCAAAGTCCAGACCTAAATCCAGTTAAGCATCTGTGGCAAGACTTGAAAATTACTGTTCACAGACACTCTCCATCCAAACTGACAGAGCTTGAGCTTTTTTGCAAAGAGGAATAGGCAAAATTGTCACCCTTTAGATGTGCAAAGCTGGTAGAGACATATACAAAAAGACTTGCAGCTTTGATTGCAGCGAAAGGTGGTTCTACAAAGTATTGACTTAGGGGGGCTGAATACAATTTATTTGAAAAACATTTTTGAAAAACATTTATCATTTTCCTTCCACTTCACAATTATGTGCCACTTTGTGTTGGTCTATCACATAAAATGTGGAAAATTTCAAGGGGAATGAATAATTTTTCAAGGCACTGTAGCTTGTGGCGCCATTCCAAGCAAGAATTAACCTCCTCCTAATATCTTTAGATTTAACAGGGTGCTAGCAGTATCCATATGCCAATCCAATGCAGGCTGAGGCCGCTTCTCACTTGTGGATTACACGGGTTGGTTGGGTTGAGTTGCAACCCCCATACAGACACACGTAATTTCGAAATTGATGGCAGCAACACGTCTCAAAAAAGTTGGGACAGGGCCATGTTTATCACAGTGTAGCATCTCTTTTCTATAAGAGCCGGTTCACACCAGGGCGACTCAGGATCCGACTTCAGGTCGCCCCGAGACACCCCAAGTCGCGCTGTAATGTTAGTCTATGGAACCGTCTTTATGCACACTACAGAAGTCGCTCCGACTTCAAAAAAGGTTCCTGTACTACTTGAAAACGACTTCTAGGCGACTTGTACCCATTGATTTTAATGGAAGTCGCCTCCAAAGTCGGATCAGTGTCTTAACTGAAGCAACTTTACAGGAAGAGAAAATAGTTTTCTCAGGCAAACCCCTCCCTTCCACAGAGCTGATTATTGTTTGATTGGCCACTGGCAAAGTCGCCTGTCCTGGAGGAAACTTGAAGTTGCCTCGAAGTTGCCTTGAGGTTGCCTTGGAAGTCGTGTTGCCCCAGTGTGAACCGGCTCTAACAACACTCTGTAAACAGCTGGGAACTGAGGAGACCAGTTCCTGGAGTTTTGGGAGAGGAATGTTGTCCCATTCTAGCCAGATATGAGATTCTAACTGCTCACTGCAATTACTAATATAAAAAATATATAATAAAATACCATTATACAGTGGGTATAGAAAAGAATCACCCCCTTTAACCACTTCAGCCCCGGACTATTTGGCTGCCCAAAGACCAGAGCACTTTTTGCGATTCGGAACTGCGTCGCTTTCACTGACAATTGCACGGTCGTGCCACGTGGCTCCCAAACAAAATGAATGTCCTTTTTTTTCCACAAATAGAGTTTTCTTTTGGTGATAGTTGATCACCTCTGTGGTTTTTATTTTTTGCGCTATAAACAGAAAAAGAGCGTAAATTTTGAAAAAAAAAGATATTTTTTACTTTTTGCTATAATAAATATCCCCAAAAAATATATAAAAAAACTATTTTTTTCCTCAGTTTACGTATTCTTCTACATATTTTTGGTAAAAAAAAAAATAAACAAAAAAAAATAGCAATAAGCGTTTATTGATTGTTTTGCGCAAAAGTTATATTGTCTACAAAATAGGTGATAGTTTTATGGCATTTTTATTAATAATTTATTCTTTACTAGTAATGGCGACGATCAGCGATTTTTATCGTGACTGCGACATTATGGCGGACACATCGGACACTTTTGACGCTATTTGGGGACCATTGTCATTTATACAGCGAACAGTGCTATAAAAATGCATTGATTACTTGTGTAAATGACACTGGCAGTGAAGGGGTTAACCAGTAGGGGGCGCTGAAGGGGTTAAGTGTGTCCTAGGGATGTGTTCTAACTGTAGGGGGGGATGGGCTACATGTGACACAACACTGATCACCGCTCCTGATTACAGGGAGCAGAAGATCAGTGTCCTGTCACTAGGAAGAATGGGGAAATGTTTGTTTACATCAGCATTTCACTGTTCTTCCTCTCCGCTAGACGATTGCGGGACTCCCGGCGGACATCGAGTCTGCGGGATCGGCGGTCACACTCACAAATCCCGCGGCGGACGAGCGTCACCGGTGGTGCCCACGCCCCCACAATGCTGTGTCTTAAAGGGGACGTACCTGTACGCACATATGCCCAACAGAGCCATTGTGCCAACATATATAGTCGTGCGCTTGTCGGCAAGTGGTTAACCGCTTCCGGACTGCCCACCGTACATATACTGCGGCAGGGGAGCCCGGCTGCGCAAAATCACGTACCTGTACGTGATTAATTGTGCACGTGGTGTAGGGGGTGCACGTGCGCTGCCGAGGCGCCGCTCCTGCTGTAATTGAACACAGCGGGAGCCAATCAGCAGGTCCGGTGGCCGCAACCCGCTGATCGTTCTGTGAAGAGACGGATCAGCGGTGTGCCTATGTAAACAAGGCAAACCGCTGATCTGTCAGGGAGGAAAGGAGAGATCTTCGCGTTTCAACTAAGCTTTTCCTCCAGTCCCTCCCCCACACAGTTGAAAAAAACTCCCTAGAACACACTTAACCCCTTGATCGCCTCTGGTGTTATCCCCTTCCCTGCCGGTGCCATTTATACTGTAACAGTGCTTTTTTTTTAGCACTGATCACAGTATTGGTTTCACTGGTCCCCAAAAAGTATCACTTAGTGTCCAATTTGTCAGCCGCAATGTCACACTTTTTAAAATCGCTAATCACCACCATTACTATCTATCCCATAGTTTTTGGACGCTATAACTTTTTTTTATATATATTTTTTGGGGATATTTATTATAGGAAAAAGTAAAAAATATTGCTTTTTTTTTCAAAATTGACGCTCTTTTTTTGTTTATAATTTAAAACGCAGAGGTTGTCAAAAACCACCAAAAGAAAGCTCTATTTGTGGGAAAAAAAGAACATAAATTTTGTTTGGTTGCAACGTCGCATGACCGGGCAATTGCCAGTTAAATCGACGCAGTGCCGTATCGCAAAAAGTGCTCTGGTCAGGAAGGGGGTAAATTCTTCTGGGGCTGAAGTGGTTAACAACCGATGTCTCATCAGCTGTCAGTGGGGTTGAATGTAAAAAAAATATATATATATATGGCATGGGGTCCCCACCCAGGTTCATACCAGGCCCTTGGGGTCTAGTATGGATTCGGAGGAACCCGCCCCCCCCCACACCAAAATGTAAAAAAAAATCCATACCATACCCTTATTTGAGCATGCATCCCGGCAGGTCAGGAAAGGGAGGGGACGAGCAAAACATACCAGTCCGCATGCCCTCAACATGGGGGGGGGGGACCAGCGGCGTGGAAGAAGACAGCAGAGAGGGAAGGCGGCGGCCAGAGAGATGACACCAGGAGAGACAGCAGCGGCAGGAGATGCTGCATCGGGAAAAGACGGCGGCGGAAAAAAAAGGCTTTGGGAGAGACTTTGAGGAAGAGACGGCACCAAGAGAAGACGGCAGCGGAAGAAGAGGGCTCGGGGAGAGACGGCGGTGGGAGAAGATGGCTTGGGGAGAGACTGCGGTGGGGGAAGACAACTCAGAGCTATTAATAAAAGGACTTGTCAAAAACCGACTCTTGTTTTTTTTTACTTTTCACTGCTTTTTTGGTGAGTGGGTAGAGGTAAGATGTACCCGATAGCTATTCACATGGAGGGCCTGGAATCTGGGGGCTTCCAGATTCCGATAAGCCCCCCACCCGCAGACCCAGACAACCACTGGCCAGGGTTGTTGGGAAGAGGCCCTTGTCCCCATCAACATGGGGGCAAGGTGCTTTGTTGAGGGGCATGCGGACTGGTATGGTTCAGCTGGTTTAATTCTGATGACTCATCGGTTGTTTAGGATGTGGGGGCTGGCTTCCCGGCCCCCTCCTTAGCAACCAGCTATACACAGCGTTTGAAGTTCAGTTCAGTCACTTTTTTTTTGTAAAAAACAGATGTCAGCGCACATGAAAACGGATATACAAATTGCCATCCGTATGTGTTTTTAATCAGTTTTTTTACAAAAAAAACGTGACTGAACTGAACTAAAAAATGGAATGCCCCTTGTGAAAGCAGCCTTAAAAGAGAATGAAACCTTTACAAAAAATGAGGAGCTTTTAGCCATGTATGCACAGCATATTTGCACATTACAGCAGACTTACCTGGCAAGCAATCACCTCCAGCGCTGCACTGTCAGTGCTCCAGGCCGTCACGAGTGCTTCCATTTTCTCCCAGTCTTTCCTCAGGGTTCCGACTCTTTAGCCACTGGTTTGGGCAGGAAACGGAGAAGTCACTCCACCACAACACAGAGCCATCCTGTAAATGAATGCTGAGCTATGCATGCGTGGCTTAGTGTACACATACGTTGATAGGCAAGATGAAAGGTTTATAACAGAAGAGACTAATAGGGTCTCTCCTGTCATAAAAATCCTACCTGTCAAAAATTTTAGATTTAGGTTTACTTACATTTTAAATTGAGGGGGTTTAGATTAGCTTAGTTCTGATTGAGCAACGATTTTAAAATTATAACCAATTGTAACAAGAAAAAGAAATAGAAGAGTCTATGTAATGTTAGTGATGGTTCACACTAGTGTGACTTCTGATGTGACTTTAGTTGCATGACAATGGAACATCACATGGTTTTCAATAGTGCTCGTTCTCCTCAATAAGTCTCAGCACAATGCAACTTTGGAAATGGTTCCTGTGCTACTTTGGTGAGATTTACAGTGTGTTTTGGCCCCATAGAATATGCAATGTTGCATCAAAGTCGCACTACATAATTGCACTGAAAATCACATCAAAAGCGCATTGCAGCAGTGAGAGTTAAGCCGAAAGCCTAGCGCACGTGATCAGGAAATTGGACAAAAAAATACAGATTTCAAAGTGATCGTACGATAATCTAAACATTAGTACACAGCTTTTGAGAGCCAATCATGACAATTCATCCAAAATTATCCAAAGGCACAAACGCAAACGAACGAATACGTTACAATACAATTCAACACATTACATCATTTCCAAAATTGTATTCTGTTGTACGAGAATTTTCAAACTTTTCGTAACCTCTTCCTTTTCGAATTGAGATTAGCATGCAAAAAAAAAAAAAACACGGATTATCCTTTGTCCGATATTCTCATTGTATGTGCGAGTCTTTACACAGGTTATAGATCCATCATGGTGACACCCCTGTATTGGATGCGGGTGATAGGCGGATCTAAGAATTCAGAAAAAACGTAAGAGGCGTCTGAAAGGACTGAAATGTTGCTTATAGGAGAAAATGAAGTTAATGGTGGCGCTGTTACGGTACCTTTTTTGGGACCGTCTTCTATAGTCACAGAGCTATAGAAGACGTGGATGATACAATCTTCCAATGTCTATTTACACCTGAAACGTAGGATTTATGGACTAACCCTTTAAAACTGTAGACGAAAATTTATATAATACAAATTGTCCAACTTACGTCGCTCAATTCCAGGAGGTAGGTGATCCTGTGCCCAGACTGTGAACATTGTCAGCAATACCAAAATTAGGCCAGAACTGTTCATTGTTGCTACTGGAAAACCAACGTTGAGTGTACAATGACTGCTGGAGGAACAAAGTACTTGAAACGACTAAAAGTAAAGTAGCTAGACTAGAAGTCCTGATTCTAAAATTACAAGCCGGCAACCTCCACCGCCCACCTGCTAAGCTGCTGTCACCACAGTAACAATGCATAGAAAAGACAACAATCTGTTAGCACTTCAACCTGTTTGATCATGGTAGTGTTTGGGTGAACAAGCCTGGAATGAGGAACTGTTGAACAATAGGTTTTTTTTTTTGAGAGTATAGGTTCACAGGTGCCTTTTGATTCAAATTTTCAAGGTCACATTTTTTCCAAGAAACAAGGAAGAGAAGGGCCAGAGATGGTAGTGTGAAAAATTCTCTATGCAGGACATCACAGGACAGTTGGATGGGCAGGCATGCAAATGGTTAACTAGAAGAAAAGAGGAAAGATCCCTGGTGTCGCACATCCATGGAGTCCTATGGTAGTATGAGAGAGACAACCTCAGCCTGGGCTCCTGCCAGGCCATGCCCCCCCCCCCCCAACATGTTTTACTCTGCCCCCCAGAGCTTGGTCATGGGGCAGGAATCTCCAGAGTATAATCTTCATCTGTTGATCTCAGTAAGAATATTCAGGGGTCCCAGGGTAATTTAGCTGGAAGGTGGTATTAATTGTATCTCACTGTTTGCAGTATCTAAAAAAAAAAGTGGAAGATTTCTATAGCATTAAAAAAGCATTATCTAAAGCCTTAAAGCGGAGCTCCGCCGGAAAAAAAAATATTAAAAGCCAGCAGCTACAGCTACAGCAGCTGCTGGCTTTTAATATTTGGACACTTACCTGTCCTGGAGTCCAGCGACGTCCGCAGCAGAGGACGAGCGATCGTTCGTCACTCTGCTGCTTCCTCCGCCATCCTCGCTGAGGGAACCAGGAAATGAAGCCCTGCGGCTTCATGCCCGGTTCCCTACGGCGCATGCTCGAGTCGCGCTGCGCCGTTCTGATTGGTGCTCCTGTGTTCTGGGAGCCGAGTGTCTCCCAGAACACTACGGGAAGTCTGGGGGAAGTGACGTCACTCCCGCAGATTCCCGGAGAGAGGACTCCCGGATGTGGGTGAAAATACCTGTCTTAGACAGGTATCTTCACCCCCCTCCCCCCTGAAAGGTGTCAATTGTGACACCGGAGGGGGGGAGGGTTCCAAATAGCAGAAGTGTATATTTAGGCTGGAGCTCCACTTTAAGTAAAGCCCCGTGTTTTTTCACCTTAATGCATCCTATGCAATAGGATGAAAAAACACCTTGCAGTGTCCGGGCCCCCTGAGCCCCTGTTTTACTTACCTGAGCCCCGAACTTCCTTGGGCGCGATCCTGCGTCGTTCTCCCCACGGCTTCTCGGCTCTTCATTGGATAGATTGATAGCATCGCAGCCATTGGCTCCCGCTGCTGTCAATCAAATCCAATGACGCAGCTGCCGGGGGGCGGGGCCGAGTCATACACTCGGCGGCTATGTATGCCGAGTGTATGACACGGGAGCGCGCTCGCAAGGTAACCCCCTCGGGAGAGAGCTTCCCAGAGGGGGTTATCTATTGCCAGGAGGAGCCGCCCCCCCCCTTTTCTTACACAAGACCAATCCAATCCAGCAACGTACACGAGAGCAGCGGCTCTCGCCGATGTCTCCCTCCTCATTGATCGAGGCAGATTGATAGCAACGGGAGCCAATGGCTCATTGCTGCTGTCAATCAAATGCTTTGTAGCGTGAGCAGGGGCAGGGTCTAGATGCAGACAGGGCGGCACGGGAGCAAGCTTGCACGGGTGCCCCCATGGAAAGCGGCATGGATCCCCATGACTAAGCTCCGGGGCGGAGTGAAACATGTTGGGGCGTGGTATGGTGGGAGCCCAGGCTGATTTTGTCTCTCATACCACCATAGGATTCCGCTGATGTGCGGCACCAGAGATATTTCCTCTCTTCCTTCCAGTGACTACAGTAGCTGGGACGAGCTCCATCCCTTGCTGGCACTCTTGCAGCAGTTTCAGCATCACCCACACTACTCCCCATAGTGATCGAGCCTGAGTGGCACACTAAACAAACCGTGGGTCACATGCAAGGGGTTAACTTGGGGTACGCTAAGCAGCCTGCTCAGGGTCACTTCACTACACACGTGGTACATTTGCTTTGTGTCGTACTCATCAATGCCAAGGGATAAAGCTGAGGCTGCCGTGGGGAATACTCGACCTTAAGTTGGGCCTCTACTCTTAGAGATGAACGTACACCATGTACATTTTCACTGCAACTGTTCTTCAGTTAACTCTCTGTTTCCCGTGGCAATGTACACCTTCTCTGCAGTCTGCAGTTAGGAGGGGCATGCTGAGCCTTATCCACATCCATCTGTCCAACTTTTCCCCAGTAAACTGACCATGATTTATCATGGCTGCTCAGCCCTGACACCGTGGTCAGTTTACGTGCCTTCATCATCCGCAGCTCTCCTCTCCCCTCTGCCTGTCAGCTAGTGACAGTGCCCACCCCTCCCCTCCTGCTGCTGAAAATGCTTTTAAAATCTCATACAATCCTCAGTGTTTGCTAATGTTAGGTACCCAGTGTATGTGCTTTAAAAATAAAATGCCGTTCTATATCTTATATCAGGGCACTCAGGCCGCCTTTCTCCTCCCGACTACGTCAGCGGGGGATTCTCGGCTCCTCCCACTGTAGCTGTAAGATTGAAAGGAGAAGGCGGCTGGTCACGTGAGCACCAAGGGGTGCTATGAAATAAGGTGTAGAACGATATTTAAATTGTAAAGCACATACACTGGAGCACCTAACATTAGCAAACAGAGAAACTTGTGTGGAGAGAACAGAGTGGCTTAACAACTTTAACGTAACCCTTGAACCTTCGTACCTCTGTACAGGATGGAAATCTCAGTGACGATAATCCGCTTCTGTTGCTCTGGGAGACAGGCCGCTGGCTGAAGAAGAGCCGACAACATCTCCCTCACTGCTAGAGGCAGTGCCACCTATGTCAGTTATACACTATTAACAGGCCGCTGTAAAACTTCTGTTACCCTAGGTAACCACTTGTGTCTTCACACTACTCCACACTGATATCTACATATCCCACCATTGTGTTGAGATCCAGTCGGTGAACTATGTGTGCCAGTTATTTGCAATACAAACCATTTAGTAATTTCAAACCAGGCAAGAAGGGCAACATTTCAAAACTTTGCTTGTGAAAAGTGCAAAATTAACATTTCAAAGTCCAACGAACGAGGACAGAATTTTCCTACTTCCCTACTCCTAACTACAGGCCTGTGCTGCTCAAGCATACCTGCAAGGTGAAGCCCAGCAATTATAAGTCCTTTAGAGGCACTGTTATGCAGATGTAAGTTCTTCAGAGGCCTACTGCAGTGCTGTTGTCTTTGTGGCAAACCTCCAGGTTCAGATGACTTTACATGCTTGTAGTGAAATGCGACATTATGCTCCTCGCGGGTGTCATTTGCTATCTCTCTCCCTTTCTTGCACCAATCTCAGCTCTCTCTCTCTCTTTTGGGTTTTCCACAGGGAATCCCTGAACTCTCTGTCCTCCTTCTCTCTTATATATCGCAGGACCAGTGGGCCAGAGCCAGAGAAGAACCCTGCCTAAAACCAAAGAACAAGGAAAAGCATTAACTCCTACCCTCCCGGGCCAGGACAACACCTAATTGTCTATTTCAACCTGCTTACATTCACATTAGGCATCAAAAATGCCTCTTAGTGGTTTTAGCATTTTTTTTCTGCCTCTCTGATTTAGCCTATTTTACCATAGGCGTTTAGAGGCAGGGGCGTTTAGAAACGGATAAAAACCCAAAATGCTTAACGCATCTGAATACATCTAAAAAGCCGCTTTACAAGTGTTTTTAAGCCCACGTTCACACTGGGGCTGCGGGAGTGAAGCCTGCGAGTTCAGCTGAACTTGCACGATTTCAGCTGAACTCGCACGATTTCACTCCTGCTGGCAGTCCCGATTTCAGCCGCGATTTCAAAGACATCTGAAACAGATGTCAATGTAAATCGCGGCTGAAATCGCAAAAAGTAGTACAGAAACGACTTTTTGTAATCGGTGCAGCGCCGCAGATGTGACGTCGCACCGATTAGGACGGTGCCAATGCCCGCGATTTGCGGCAAATTTCGCCGATTTGACATGCGATTTGACATGTCAAATCGCATGTCAAATCGCACCAGTGTGAACCAGGGCTAATGCTGCTTTCTCCTGCCAGAAGAAAGACATTTAGAAGGATTGCATTGTGCATGAGGCCTTAATTTACTGTACAACTAAGGGCAAAACTTTTTATTTTTGCTTTGGATAGAGTGGAAAGAGATTAGAAAACCTGTTTTTTTTTTTGCTGTTGTGTCCGCATTATGAGATTCACCCTCTATCTGTCCTGTTTACTGTTATCACTGAAGCTTCTATCATACCATGCAGGTGCGACAGAGCGTGTGCATTTCCACGTGTCGTGTACAGGGAAGCCCATTAATTTCAATGGGCTGCCTTAAGCATAAAAAATATGCAAAAGAAGTCCCTGACCCTTTTGCAAAATTGCGCCACACTGAACCAAATTAATGGCACTGCCACATGTCTGCTAAAGGGCAGCGTGCTTTGGTGCGTGTCAAGAAAGTAAACAATTTTGCACATGTTCCCAACACACACAAAGTGTGAGCATAGCCTGAGAGTCAGTGTACATTATAAAGAAGATTACAGACTAGCAGGTCAGAATCCTGAAGGCTGCCTGTTGCACATTTTCAGTTTTTAGTTAAAGCTAAACTAAAGGCAAAAATACTTACCTTAGTTACAACAGCCGTAAGCTTCATCACTGGCCCGGCATCTTCTCCCCAGCTTCCTCGGGGTGCCGGACTTTGGACTTCTCGTTGGGCCAGCACAGGATGATGGTGCAGGAGTGGAGTCATCCTGGCACACAGGCATTGTGCCGGAAAGCAAACTGAACTATGCATGCATAGCTCGGTGTACATTCTACAGGGGATTGCGAGCAAGCAGGTAAATGTAATTTTTTTTGCACAAGAGACTTTGCATTTCTCTTCTGCAATAAAGAGCCTGTCTGTTCGCATTTGTTTTTCATATTTCAATTTTAGTTTCACTTTAAAGTGGAAGTAAACCCTCCTATCTTTTTCAGGCAAGGAAGCTGCCATCTTGGCCTCTGTTTAATCTTCAACTGCCATGATGCTGCACATGTGATCAGTTATGGCACCAGCCATTGGATGGTTTGACAGTTTGGTTGCGAGCACAACCAATGTGACAGTTGGCATTCCTGGCATGCCGGGAATGTAATTGCTTTTTGAAACTGTCAAATCGATGGGTTTACTTCCGCTTTAAGACCCCTTTTACACTGAGGCGGTTTTCAGGTGCTTTTGCGCTAAAAATAGCACCTGAAAACTGCCTCCCATTCATTTCAATGGATGGTTTCACACTGGGGTGGGGCGCTTGCGGGGTGGTAAAAAGCGCTTCAAAAATGCCCCTGCCATTGAAATGAATGGGCAGCACTTCCAAAGCGACTTAGAAGTGCTTCAAAAGCACCACAAAGCGTTTTTCTTCTGCTTTTCTTTAAAAAAAAGCTCACCGCTAGCGCCTCAAAATCGACCAGCGTTTTAGTGGCAGTTTTTGCAGCGCTTCAGTGTGAAAGGGGTCTTAATATCATCATTTGTATTTAACTGTCAGTGGTTCAGGATCACTTGACACCTGACAACTGTTACCTTGTCAAACGCCTGACCTCATGCACCCTGAAGGGACAAGGCACAGGATTGCTTTAACCACTTAAGCCCCGGACCATTTGGCTGGTCAAAGACCAGGCCACTTTTTGCGATTCGGCACTGCGTCGCTTTAACTGACAATTGCGCGGTCGTGCGGTGTAGCTCCCAAACAAAATTTACGTCCTTTTTTCCCCACAAATAGAGCTTTCTTTTGGTGGTATTTGATCACCTCTGCGGTTTTTATTTTTTGCGCTATAAACAAAAATAGAGCGACAATTTTGAAAAAAAAACAATATTTTTTTACTTTTTGCTATAATAAATATCCCCAAAAAATATATAAAAAAAATCATTTTTTCCTTAGTTTAGGCCGATACGTATTCTTCTACAAATTTTTGGTTAAAAAGAAACAAAAAAACGCAATAAGCGTTTATTGATTGGTTCGCGCAAAAGTTATAGTGTCTACAAAACAGGGGATAGTTTTATGGCATTTTTATTAAGAATTTTTTTTTTTTTACTAGTAATAGCGGCGATCAGAGATTTTTATCGTGACTGCGACATTATGGCGGACACATCGGACACTTTTCACACCATTTTGGGACCATTGTCATTTTTACAGCGAAATTACACTAGCAGTGAAGGGGTTAACCTGTAGGGGGCACTGAAGGGGTTAAGTGTGTCCTAGGAAGTGATTCTAACTGTTAGGGGGCGTGGCTATGAGTGACACATCACTGATCGCTGCTCCCGATGAAAGGGAGCATTCGATCAGTGACATGTCACTAGGAAGAACTGGGAGATGTTGTGTTTACACTAACATCTCCCCGTTTTTCAGCTCCGTGACACGATCATGGGAAACTGGTGGACATGGAGTCCGCGGGTCCTGTGGGCACGGTCACAGAGCGCGCGACCGCACGGCGCCAAATTAAAGGGGACGTACCTGTACGCCCATTTGCCTGTCTGTCAACGTAAGTGATCGTGTGGAGGTCCTTAAGGGGTTAAGGAGCAAGCACAGTTAAAGGTGTGTATGAAAAAAAAAATTGTGGAGCTATTCATCCTGTGAAATTTCATGCACATTGCAAATGGGGGAAAAATCTATGTGTTTGGACTATTTTTTTCTCCAAGTCTCTCCATCCTTCTGATGTGTTTGTTCCTCATCCGTTTTCTTATATGATATGAAATATGATATGAAATGTTATTTCAGCAGCAGGAGGGGAGGGGGCGGACCCTGACACAGGAGCCGACAGGCAAGGAGGGAGGGGGGAGAGGAGGACAGGAGAGCTGCAGCTGACGAAGGCATTTAAACTGACCACGGTGTCAGGCTCAGCAGCCATGATATACCGTGATCAGTTTACAAAGGGGAGGGCAGAAACTGGCACGATCAGCCAGGTATTTCAGGTACTACAGGGGGCCAAATGACACAGCATAAGCACTGTGCTGTATATCATACTTAAGGGAACAGGATCCAATTGTTTTTTTTGTTTTTTGGTTAACAAACACTTTAAGGTGTAACACAAACCAGGCTATCAAACGCTATCCCCAAGACCCAAAACTGTGTCTAACCTGCTTCACAGGGTGTGTCTTCCATTTCTTTTTTTTTGGTAAATAGTTTCCACCAAAACAGCCACGTCAGCCGCCGGTCATGTGAGCAGCCAATCGGCACTCTGAAATAAGGTATAATCAGCATTTTTTTTTTTTATAAAACACAGACACAGGAGCACCTATAGTTAGGAGACAAGGAGGATTATATAAAGTTCTTATGCCTCGTACACACGATCAGTTTTCCTAACAAAAAAAGTGTGATGTGAGCTTTTTGTTAGGAATTCCGACCGTGTGTATGCTCCATCACACTTTTTCTGTCAGAATTCCTGCCAAGAAAAGATTGAGAGCAGGTTCTCTAGTATTTTTGTGACAGGAAAAATTCCTATCGGGAATTGCGCTCTGTATGCAATTACGACGCAAAAAAAAACACGCATGCTCAGAATCAAGCAGAAGAGCCGAACTGCCTATTGAACTTAATTTTTCTCGGCTCGTCGTACGTGTTGTACGTCACCGCGTTTTTGACGTTCAGAATTTCAGACAAGATTTGTGTGACCGTGTGTATGCAAGACAATTTTGAGCCGTTTTCCTGCTGAAAAAAAACACTGATCGTGTGTACAGGGCATAACAGTGGGTTAACAATCATATGAGTGTAGCATGAAACGTGGTATAAAACACGGACTTTAGCCTAGTTTACACAGGGACGTATGAATCCATACCCCATGGGAGGACTGTGTTTACCCTCACAGGGATGCACAGGTGTTTTGTACTTCCCATCGCAGGCAGTCCCATTGCGGTCAATTGGGACACAGCTGCTGCTCCCAATATGACATTCGTGTGGGTGTGGGTGCACAGCCGAATGCACCCAGCGAACACCTGTGGATTCCTGTGGCAGTACACAGCTCTCACTTGGGGTATGGATTCACATGCCCCCTGTGATCAAGGTTATGGATCCATTTACACATGAGAATAAGACCATTTGTGATGCCCACGACAGACTCAGTGGGGCTCCCTACAATTAAGTGTGGGTGCGAAGATCCACTGAAAGCAATGGTAAGCCTCGTACACACAATCAGATTATCCGACAGGAATTGTGTGATGGCAGGCTTGTATGCTCCATCGGACAATTATTGTCGGATTTTGCCACAACAAACGTTGGAAAGCGTGCTTAAAAATTCCAACAACAAATGTGTGCTGTCGGCTTATCCGATCGTGTGTACACAAGTCCTTCGGAAAAAACTCCAAAGTACAAACATGCATTCTCAAAAGCAATGCTAACCATAACACAACATTAGCAGAAGTTGCCCAAAGGGTGGCGCTAAAGAGCTGAAAAAACACATAGGTTTTGTGTTTGTTGGTCAACAATTCTTTGCCGTTTGTATGCAATACAAATTCCTGGCCAACGCCCTTCAGACAAAAGTCCTATGCTTTGTCCACAGAAAATCTGATCGTGTGTACCAAGCTTTAGCCTGACAGCACCTGCTTACCAGCCCCCCCCCCCCCCCAGAGGTCTCTGAGAGTGCATTTATTGATCCATGAGCCAATCTGATGGGGGCAATTGATGTAAAGTGCACTCCAATGGTGGCAATTGATGTAAGGTTGCACTCTGATGGGGACCTTTAAAGTAAGGGGATGGACACTGCAATCGGGGTAATTGATGTAAGCGGACACTTTGATGGGTTTATTTGATGTAAAGGGAAACTCCGATAGGGACACTTGATGTAAAGGGGCACTCTGATGGAGGCAACTAATGTAAGGGTGGGGGGGCACTACTTTGAGGAGAACTGATGTTAGGGTAAATCTGCTGGGGATATTTGATGTAAAGGGAAACTCTGATTGGGCAGTTGGTAAGAGGGCACTGTGATGTAGACAGTTGATGTAAGGGGGCACTCTGATAAGGACAGCAGATGTAGCTGGGCACTATGATGCTGATAATCCATGTAAGAGGGGCACTGTGATGAGGACACTGATGTAAAGGGGGACTCTGATAGGGACACCTGATATACAGAAGCCTGCTGAGTGAACAGGGAATGCTGGTTTCCTGTATCTCTGTCCCACTGTGCGTAACTCACACACAATGTTGACAATATGCCCCATGACTTTTACTGCACCCCCAGATCAGATACAGCTCTGCCACTCACATGGAATTGCTCATGCATCATGCTTAGCGTCTGACATCAATCATCCCTAGGTAATAGCTGTGGGCGCTGTCTGGCTCACATTGCTTCCCTCAAATAATCAGGGGGATCCCCTCTGAGTTCCCTGCGGGTAATCACAAATTACCTTGTGGCCTTAGCCTTTATCCCTTGAAGTGGAGCAGCCCACTGATTAATTTAAGTTGACTTGATTTCAGCTTTGAAGTAGATATAAACTCTAGCTGAATGACATATATGTAGTGCTACTTCCACAGGAGCCACTTGGTGGATTGGGCACTCTGTTCTTTTTCATTGAGCCTGAGAACAACATCAGCCCCACTGACACACCAGGTTAAAGAGGAATTAAACCCTGATGGGTTTTACTTCCTTCCTCTGTCCCTGCAAATTAAAAGCATAATGGGCTAGTATGCATCGCACACTAGCCCATTATGTGACACTTACCTGCAAACGAAGCCTGCGCTGTCCCCGCTGGAGGCTGCATCCATCTTTGCCCCTCTTCCTTCCGGGGCCACGGACTCTAGCTCTGTGACTGGTCGGAGCCGCGTGAAGTCACCCCCGCACATGCGCGCGGGAGCCACCAGTCACGGTACTGGCACGGAAAGAAACGTCTCAGAGGGCCGTTTCTACACAGCGTATGCGCCGACATCATTAGCGCAAAACACAGAAAATATCTCCTGAACGGCACACGTTTATGAGATATTTACAGTACCTAGGAGGTAAGCCTTATTCTAGGCTTACCTATGGCTACAACTGACCCATAGATGTTTACAACTACTTTAACCACTTCAGGACCAGCCGCCGCAGTTGTACTGCGGCAGGTTGGCTCTCCTGGGCGAACCAACGTAACTGTAAGTCGGTTCGCCTTTTGACCACTAGGGGGGCGCACACTCGCGGTGCGACGCTGGAGCCGATGCGAGTGCTCGGCGGACGCAATGACCGCCGGGCACAGCCGATCACTCGTGACAGAGTGAGAACCGGGATCTGTGTGTGTAAACACACAGATCCTGATTCTCTCAGGGGAGAGGAGAAAGATTGTGTGTTCATACTAAGTATGAACACCAATCTCTCACTCTCCTAGTCAGTCCCATCCCCCCCCACAGTTAGAACACATCTAGGGAACACAGTTAACCCCTTGATCGCCCCCTAGTGTTCAACTCCTTCCCTGCCAGTGACATTGATACAGTAATCATTGCATTTTTATAGCACTAATCACTGTATAGTTGTCACTGGTCCCTAAAATGTGTCAAAAGTGTCCAATTTGTCCACCGCAATATCGCAGTCCCGATAAAAATCGCTAATCACCGCCATTACTAGTAAAAAAAAAATTATAATAAAAATGCCATAAATCTATCCCCTATTTTGTAGACGCTATAACTTTTGCGCAAACCAATCAATATACGCTTATTGCGATTTGATTACCAAAAATATGTAGAAGAATATGTATCGGCCTAAACTGAGGAAAATTTTTGTTTTAAAAAAAAAAAAAAAAGTGGGATATTTATTATAGCAAGAAGTAAAAAAGATATTAGTGTTTTTTTCAAAATTGTCGCTCTTCTTTTGTTTATAGCAAAAAATAAATACCGCAGAGGTGATCAAATACAACCAAATAAAAGCTCTATTTGTGGGGAAAAAAGGACTTCAATTTTGTTTGGGTACAACATCGCACGACGCACGTGCAATTGTCAGTTAAAGCGACGCAGTGCCGTATCGCAAAAAATGGCCTGGTCATCGAGCAGCCAAATCTTCCGGGGCTGAAGTGGTTAAAGTGGTTGTAAACCCACTTTTGCAACTTGCACCTACAGGTAAGCCTAGATTAAGGCTTACCTCTAGGTGCAAGAAGTATCTCCTAAACCTACACGGTTTAGGAGATATTTACTAAAATCACAGGCGCCGCTGTCTACGGTGCATGCGCGCCGTAGACAACGGTGCATTTATGGGGTTAATCCCATTCACAAATTCGGCTAAGTCCCAGCAATGCTTGGGCTTAGCCGAATTTGAAGGCTCCCGCGCGCATGCGCGGAGTCACGTCTTCGCCGCTCCGGCCAATCACAGCGCCGGGCCCCTGATCTAAGGTAAGTGGTACATAATGAGCTAGTATGCTAGTCATACTAGCTCATTATAGCTTTGTCTTGCAGGTGGGCAAAAAAAATAAAATAAAAAAACAGTTATATGGGTTTACAACCACTTTAAGCAAATTAATACTGCACTGCTACTGAGCACAAATACCATGCACACAACTAGGATCAAAAAGAAATCATCAGACTGGTTAGTGGTAAATGAACCCAATATATTGTCTCGGGTTGTGGTAAATAGCAGTATGACCATAAATGAGTAAGTAAAGGATTAGATCAATCTCAGTTCACTAGACAATATGCTCACTAGCTTATTACAGCATTGAATGGGGCTCTATGCAGCTAAATTACAGGGAACCTAAAAATACACAAAATCAGCGATAAGTAATGGCATTAGAAAACAGCAATGATAATCAATACAATAATAATTCCTTTGTAGACAGTAGGGTATTCCCAATAAACAGTAGGGTATTCCTGCGTTAGAGTGCACTCTATATGAATGGCAGCAGTGAAATTTAGCACTCCCTAAAGAGATACCTCTTACTATGGACAATAGGCAAAGTTCTTATGAAGCAGCTATCTTAGTGAGAAGTCTTTAGCCCTAGTTCTTTAGCCGGTTAGCATTGGGACCCAGTTTTTACAGTGGTGCACAGGAGTACAGTCCCAGTTAAGACTGCATGCAATAAATTATGCTGCTAGTTAGATAGCCAGTCTCTAAAATGATTTTAGCCCATTTGGTGGCTTGACAAACGTTGCAAAATCGCACCACGATTGGAGTGCCATTTAGAAGTAATGGCATCGCAAAGGCATCCCGTTTTTTGTCACAATTCTGGAATCCCGGGCAGAATCATGATTCCAGTACGCTCAGGTGTGAATGGAGCCTTATACCTGGCTCACATTGGGACTTGTAGTCCAATAGTCCATTAACTGCCATAGTAAAGATTCTTTCATGAACTTCATCTCCCAAGATTTGCTGCAAACCATCAAGTCTCCTGAGCGCCTTCTGCTTGTCGGCTCCCCCTGGTGGATGAAAGCAAGTTAGTGTTATCATTCCCTTCTCTCCCGCATGGTCTGCCATCATTCACTCCTCCCCCGCATGGTCTGCCATCATTCACTCCTCTCCCGCACGGTCTGCCATAATTCTCTTCTCTCCTGCACAGTCTGCCATCATTCTCTTATCTCCCGCTTGGTCTGCCATCATTCCCTTCTCTCCCGCATGGTCTGCCATCATTCACTCCTCCCCGCATGGTCTGCCATCATTCACTCCTCTCCCGCACGGTCTGCCATAATTCTCTTCTCTCCTGCACAGTCTGCCATCATTCTCTTCTCTACCGCTTGGTCTGCCATCATTCCTTTCTCTACCGCACGGTCTGCCATCATTCACTCCTCCCCCGCATGGTCTGCCATCATTCACTCCTCTCCCGCACGGTCTGCCATAATTCTCTTCTCTCCTGCACAGTCTGCCATCATTCTCTTATCTCCCGCTTGGTCTGCCATCATTCCCTTCTCTCCCGCATGGTCTGCCATCATTCACTCCTCCCCGCATGGTCTGCCATCATTCACTCCTCTCCCGCACGGTCTGCCATAATTCTCTTCTCTCCTGCACAGTCTGCCATCATTCTCTTCTCTACCGCTTGGTCTGCCATCATTCCTTTCTCTACCGCACGGTCTGCCATCATTCACTCCTCCCCCGCATGGTCTGCCATCATTCACTCCTCTCCCACACGGTCTGCCATCATTCTCTTCTCTCCGGCTTGGTCTGCCATCATTCACTCCTTTCCCGCACGGTCTGCCATAATTCTCTTCTCTCCTGCACAGTCTGCCATCATTCTCTTCTCTACCGCTTGGTCTGCCATCATTCCTTTCTCTACCGCACGGTCTGCCATCATTCACTCCTCCCCCGCATGGTCTGCCATCATTCACTCCTCTCCCGCACGGTCTGCCATAATTCTCTTCTCTCCTGCACAGTCTGCCATCATTCTCTTCTCTACCGCTTGGTCTGCCATCATTCCTTTCTCTACCGCACGGTCTGCCATCATTCACTCCTCCCCCGCATGGTCTGCCATCATTCACTCCTCTCCCGCACAGTCTGCCATCATTCTCTTATCTCCCGCTTGGTCTGCCATCATTCCCTTCTCTCCTGCATGGTCTGCCATCATTCACTCCTCTCCCGCACGGTCTGCCATAATTCTCTTCTCTCCTGCACAGTCTGCCATCATTCTCTTCTCTCCCGCTTGGTCTGCCATCATTCCTTTCTCTCCCGCACGGTCTGCCATCATTCACTCCTCCCCCGCATGGTCTGCCATCATTCACTCCTCTCCCACACGGTCTGCCATCATTCTCTTCTCTCCGGCTTGGTCTGCCATCATTCACTCCTTTCCCGCACGGTCTGCCATAATTCTCTTCTCTCCCGCACAGTCTGCCATCATTCCCTTCTCTCCTGCACAGTCTGCCATCATTCTCTTCTCTCCCGCACGGTCTGCCATCATTCACTCCTCCACCGCATGGTCTGCCATCATTCTCTTCTCTCCTGCACGGTCTGCCATCATTCACTCCTCCACCGCATGGTCTGCCATCATTCTCTTCTCTCCGGCTTGGTCTGCCATCATTCCCTTCTCTCCCACATGGTCTGCCATCATTCACTCCTCTCCCGCACGGTCTGCCATCATTCTCTTCTCTCTGGCTTGGTCTGCCATCATTCTCTTCTCTCCCGCTTGGTCTGCCATCATTCACTCCTCCCCCGCATGGTCTGCCATCATTCACTCCTCTCCCGCACGGTCTGCCATCATTCACTCCTCTCCCGCACGGTCTGCCATCATTCTCTTCTCTCCGGCTTGGTCTGCCATCATTCCCTTCTCTCCCACATGGTCTTCCATCATTCACTCCTCCCCCGCATGGTCTGCCATCATTCACTCCTCTCCCGCACGGTCTGCCATCATTCTCTTCTCTCCGGCTTGGTCTGCCATCATTCACTCCTCTCCCGCACGGTCTGCCATCATTCCCTTCTCTTCTGCATGGTCTGCCATCATTCACTCCTCTCCCGCACCGTCTGCCATCATTCTCTTCTCTCCCGCATGGTCTGCCATCATTCACTCCTCTCCCGCACGGTCTGCCATCATTCACTCCTCTCCCACACGGTCTGCCATCATTCCCTTCTCTCCCGCATGGTCTGCCATCATTCTCTTCTATCCCGCTTGGTCTGCCATCATTCACTCCTCTCCCGCACAGTCTGCCATCATTCCCTTCTCTCCCGCACAGTCTGCCATCATTCACTCCTCTCCCGCACAGTCTGCCATCATTCACTCCTCTCCCGCACGGTCTGCCATCATTCCCTTCTCTCCCGCATGGTCTGCCATCATTCACTCCTCCCCGCATGGTCTGCCATCATTCACTCCTCTCCCGCACGGTCTGCCATCATTCCCTTCTCTCCTGCACGGTCTGCCATCATTCTCTTCTCTCCCACACGGTCTGCCATCATTCTCTTCTCTCCCGCATGGTCTGCCATCATTCACTCCTTCCCCGCACGTTCTGCCATCATTCCCTTCTCTCCTGCACGGTCTGCCATCATTCTCTTCTCTCCCGCACGGTCTGACATCATTCTCTTTTCTCCTGCACAGTCTGCCATCACTCCCTTCTCTCCCGCACGGTCTGCCATCATTCTCTTTTCTCCCGCACAGTCTGCCATCATTCCCTTCTCTCCTGCACGGTCTGCCATCATTCCCTTCTCTCCCGCACAGTCTGCCATCATTCTCTTCTCTCCCGCATGGTCTGCCATCATTCACTCCTTCCCTGCACGGTCTGCCATCATTCTCTTTTCTCCCGCACAGTCTGCCATCATTCTCTTCTCTCCCGCATGGTCTGCCATCATTCACTCCTTCCCCGCACAGTCTGCCATCATTCTCTTTTCTCCCACACGGTCTGCCATCATTCCCTTCTCTCCCACATGGTCTGCCATCATTCTCTTCTCTCCGGCTTGGTCTGCCATCATTCTCTTCTCTCCCGCTTGGTCTGCCATCATTCACTCCTCCCCCGCATGGTCTGCCATCATTCACTCCTCTCCCGCACGGTCTGCCATCATTCACTCCTCTCCCGCACGGTCTGCCATCATTCTCTTCTCTCCGGCTTGGTCTGCCATCATTCCCTTATCTCCCACATGGTCTTCCATCATTCACTCCTCCCCCGCATGGTCTGCCATCATTCTCTTCTCTCCGGCTTGGTCTGCCATCATTCACTCCTCCCCCGCATGGTCTGCCATCATTCACTCCTCTCCCGCACGGTCTGCCATCATTCTCTTTTCTCCGGCTTGGTCTGCCATCATTCACTCCTCCCCCGCATGGTCTGCCATCATTCACTTCTCTCCCGCACGGTCTGCCATCATTCACTCCTCTCCCACACGGTGTGCCATCATTCCCTTCTCTCCCGCATGGTCTGCCATCATTCACTCCTCTCCCGCACGGTCTGCCATCATTCTCTTCTCTCCGGCTTGGTCTGCCATCATTCACTCCTCCCCCGCATGGTCTGCCATCATTCACTCCTCTCCCGCACGGTCTGCCATCATTCTCTTTTCTCCGGCTTGGTCTGCCATCATTCACTCCTCCCCCGCATGGTCTGCCATCATTCACTTCTCTCCCGCACGGTCTGCCATCATTCACTCCTCTCCCACACGGTGTGCCATCATTCCCTTCTCTCCCGCTTGGTCTGCCATCATTCCCTTCTCTCCTGCACGGTCTGCCATCATTCTCTTCTCTCCTGCATGGTCTGCCATCATTCCCTTCTCTCCTGCACGGTCTGACATCATTCACTCCTCCCCCGCATGGTCTGCCATCATTCACTCCTCCCCCGCACGGTCTGACATCATTCTCTTCTCTCCCGCACGGCCTGCCATCATTCACTCCTCTCCCGCACAGTCTGCCATCATTCCCTTCTCTCCCGCACGGTCTGCCATCATTCCCTTCTCTCCTGCACAGTCTTCCATCATTCACTCCTCTCCCGCACAGTCTGCCATCATTCACTCCTCTCCTGCATGGTCTGCCATCATTCTCTTCTCTCCCGCACGGTCTCCCATTATCCCCCTCTTTCCCGCACGGTCTCCCATCATTCCCTTCTCTCCCGCACGGTCTGCCATCATTCACTCCTCCCCCGCACGGTCTGCCATCATTCTCTTTTCTCCCGCACGGTCTGCCATCATTCTCTTCTCTCACGCATGGTCTGCCATCATTCACTCCTTCCCTGCACGGTCTGCCATCATTCTCTTTTCTCCTGCATGGTCTGCCATCATTCCCTTCTCTCCCGCACGGTCTGCCATCATTCTCTTCTCTTCGGCATGGTCTCCCATCATTCCCCTCTCTCCTGCACGGTCTGCCATCATTCTCTTCTCTCCTGCACGGTCTGCCATCATTCTCTTCTCTCCTGCATGGTCTGCCATCATTCCCTTCTCTCCTGCACGGTCTGCCATCATTCACTCCTCCCCCGCATGGTCTGCTATCATTCACTCCTCCCCCGCATGGTCTGCCATCATTCACTCCTCCCCCGCACGGTCTGACATCATTCACTCCTCCCCCGCACGGTCTGCCATCATGCTCTTCTCTCCCGCACGGCCTGCCATCATTCACTCCTCTCCTGCACAGTCTGCCATCATTCCCTTCTCTCCCGCACAGTCTGCCATCATTCACTCCTCTCCCGCACGGTCTGCCATCATTCCCTTCTCTCCTGCACAGTCTTCCATCATTCACTCCTCTCCCGCACAGTCTGCCATCATTCACTCCTCTCCTGCATGGTCTGCCATCATTCTCTTCTCTCCCGCACGGTCTCCCATTATCCCCCTCTTTCCCGCACGGTCTCCCATCATTCCCTTCTCTCCCGCACGGTCTGCCATCATTCACTCCTCCCCCGCACGGTCTGCCATCATTCTCTTTTCTCCCGCACGGTCTGCCATCATTCTCTTCTCTCCCGCATGGTCTGCCATCATTCACTCCTTCCCTGCACGGTCTGCCATCATTCTCTTTTCTCCTGCACGGTCTGCCATCATTCACTCCTCTCCCGCACGGTCTGCCATCATTCCCTTCTCTTCTGCATGGTCTCCCATCATTCCCTTCTCTTCTGCACGGTCTCCCATTATCCCCCTATCTCCTGCACGGTCTGCCATCATTCTCTTCTCTCCTGCACGGTCTGCCATCATTCTCTTCTCTCCTGCACGGTCTGCCATCATTCCCTTCTCTCCCGCACGGTCTGCCATCATTCCCTTCTCTCCTGCACGGTCTCCCATTATCCCCCTCTCTCCCGCACGGTCTGCCATCATTCTCTTCTCTCCCGCACGGTCTGCCATCATTCTCTTCCCTCCCGCACGGTCTGCCATCATTCCCTTCTCTCCCGCACGGTCTGCCATCATTCACTCCTCTCCCGCACGGTCTGCCATCATTCCCTTCTCTCCTGCACGGTCTGCCATCATTCCCTTCTCTTCTGCATGGTCTCCCATCATTCCCTTCTCTCCCGCACGGTCTGCCATCATTCTCTTCTCTCCTGCACGGTCTGCCATCATTCCCTTCTCTCCCGCACAGTCTGCCATCATTCTCTTCTCTCCTGCACGGTCTCCCATTATCCCCCTCTCTCCTGCACGGTCTGCCATCATTCTCTTCTCTCCTGCACGGTCTGCCATCATTCCCTTCTCTCCCGCACAGTCTGCCATCATTCTCTTCTCTCCTGCACGGTCTCCCATTATCCCCCTCTCTCCCGCATGGTCTGCCATCATTCTCTTCTCTCCCACACGGTCTGCCATCATTCTCTTCCCTCCCGCACGGTCTGCCATCATTCCCTTCTCTCCCGCATGGTATGCCATCATTCACTCCTCTCCCGCACGGTCTGCCATCATTCACTCCTCTCCCGCACGGTCTGCCATCATTCCCTTCTCTCCTGCATGGTCTGCCATCATTCCCTTCTCTTCTGCATGGTCTCCCATCATTCCCTTCTCTTCTGCATGGTCTGCCATCATTCTCTTCTCTCCCGCATGGTCTGCCATCATTCACTCCTCTCCCGCACGGTCTGCCATCATTCACTCCTCTCCCACATGGTGTGCCATCATTCCCTTCTCTCCCGCATGGTCTGCCATCATTCTCTTCTATCCCGCTTGGTCTGCCATCATTCCCTTCTCTCCTGCGCGGTCTGCCATCATTCCCTTCTCTCCTGCACAGTCTGCCATCATTCACTCCTCTCCCGCACGGTCTGTCATCATTCTCTTCTCTTCCGCACGGTCTGCCATCATTCTCTTCTCTCCCGCATGGTCTGCCATCATTCACTCCTTCCCTGCACGGTCTGCCATCATTCTCTTTTCTCCCGCAGTCTGCCATCATTCTCTTCTCTCCCGGACGGTCTGCCATCATTCTCTTCTCTCCTGCACGGTCTCCCATTATCCCCCTCTCTCCCGCACGGTCTGCCATCATTCTCTTCTCTCCCGCACGGTCTGCCATCATTCTCTTCCCTCCCGCACGGTTTGCCATCATTCCCTTCTCTCCCGCACGGTCTGCCATCATTCACTCCTCCCCCGCACGGTCTGCCATCATTCACTCCTCTCCTGCACTGTCTGCCATCATTCCCTTCTCTCCTGCACGGTCTGCCATCATTCCCTTCTCTCCCGCACGGTCTGCCATCATTCTCTTTTCTCCCGCACAGTCTGCCATCATTCACTCCTCTCCCGCACGGTCTGCTATCATTCCCTTCTCTTCTGCATGGTCGCCCATCATTCCCTTCTCTTCTGCATGGTCTGCCATCATTCTCTTCTCTCTGCATGGTCTCTCATCATTCCCTTCTCTTCTGCATGGTCTGCCATCATTCTCTTCTCTCCTGCACGGTCTGCCATCATTCACTCCTCTCCCGCACGGTCTGCCATCATTCCCTTCTCTCCCGCACGGTCTGCCATCATTCTCTTCTCTCCTGCACGGTCTGCCATCATTCCCTTCTCTCCCGCACGGTCTGCCATCATTCTCTTCTCTCCTGCACGGTCTCCCATTATCCCCCTCTCTCCCGCACGGTCTGCCATCATTCTCTTCCCTCCCGCACGGTCTGCCATCATTCCCTTCTCTCCCGCACGGTCTGCCATCATTCACTCCTCCCCCGCACGGTCTGCCATCATTCACTCCTCTCCTGCATGGTCTGCCATCATTCCCTTCTCTCCTGCACGGTCTGCCATCATTCACTCCTCTCCCGCACGGTCTGCCATCATTCCATTCTCTTCTCTCCCGCATGGTCTGCCATCATCCACTCCTTCCCCGCACGGTCTGCCATCATTCTCTTCTCTCCTGCACGGTCTGCCATCATTCCCTTCTCTCCCGCACGGTCTGCCATCATTCTCTTCTCTCCTGCACGGTCTCCCATTATCCCCCTCTCTCCCGCACGGTCTGCCATCATTCTCTTTTCTCCTGCACGGTCTGCCATCATTCCCTTCTCTCCCGCACGGTCTGCCATCATTCCCTTCTCTCCTGCACGGTCTGCCATCATTCTCTTCTCTCCCGCACGGTCTGCCATCATTCTCTTCCCTCCCGCACGGTCTGCCATCATTCTCTTCTCTCCCGCACGGTCTGCCATCATTCCCTTCTCTCCCGCACGGTCTGCCATCATTCACTCCTCCCCCGCACGGTCTGCCATCATTCACTCCTCTCCCGCACGGTCTGCCATCATTCACGCCTCTCCCGCATGGTCTGCCATCATTCACTCCTCTCGCGCACGGTCTGCCATCATTCTCTTCTCTCCGGCTTGGTCTGCCATCATTCACTCCTCTCCCGCACGGTCTGCCATCATTCCCTTCTCTTCTGCATGGTCTGCCATCATTCACTCCTCTCCCGCACCGTCTGCCATCATTCTCTTCTCTCCCGCATGGTCTGCCATCATTCACTCCTCTCCCGCACGGTCTGCCATCATTCACTCCTCTCCCACACGGTCTGCCATCATTCCCTTCTCTCCCGCATGGTCTGCCATCATTCTCTTCTATCCCGCTTGGTCTGCCATCATTCACTCCTCTCCCGCACGGTCTGCCATCATTCACTCCTCTCCCGCACAGTCTGCCATCATTCCCTTCTCTCCCGCACAGTCTGCCATCATTCACTCCTCTCCCGCACAGTCTGCCATCATTCACTCCTCTCCCGCACGGTCTGCCATCATTCCCTTCTCTCCCGCATGGTCTGCCATCATTCACTCCTCCCCGCATGGTCTGCCATCATTCACTCCTCTCCCGCACGGTCTGCCATCATTCCCTTCTCTCCTGCACGGTCTGCCATCATTCTCTTCTCTCCCGCATGGTCTGCCATCATTCACTCCTTCCCTGCACGGTCTGCCATCATTCTCTTTTCTCCTGCACGGTCTGCCATCATTCTCTTTTCTCCCGCACTGTCTGCCATCATTCTCTTCTCTCCCGCATGGTCTGCCATCATTCACTCCTTCCCCGCACGGTCTGCCATCATTCCCTTCTCTCCTGCACGGTCTGCCATCATTCTCTTCTCTCCCGCACGGTCTGACATCATTCACTCCTCCCCCGGATGGTCTGCCATCATTCTCTTTTCTCCTGCACGGTCTGCCATCATTCCCTTCTCTCCTGCACGGTCTGCCATCATTCTCTTCTCTTCCGCATGGTCTGCCATCATTCACTCCTTCCCTGCACGGTCTGACATCATTCTCTTTTCTCCTGCACAGTCTGCCATCACTCCCTTCTCTCCCGCACGGTCTGCCATCATTCTCTTTTCTCCCGCACAGTCTGCCATCATTCCCTTCTCTCCTGCACGGTCTGCCATCATTCTCTTCTCTCCTGCACGGTCTGCCATCATTCCCTTCTCTCCCGCACAGTCTGCCATCATTCTCTTCTCTCCCGAATGGTCTGCCATCATTCACTCCTGCCCTGCACGGTCTGCCATCATTCCCTTCTCTCCCGCACGGTCTGCCATCATTCTCTTTTCTCCCACACGGTCTGCCATCATTCCCTTCTCTCCCACATGGTCTGCCATCATTCTCTTCTCTCCGGCTTGGTCTGCCATCATTCTCTTCTCTCCCGCTTGGTCTGCCATCATTCACTCCTCCCCTGCATGGTCTGCCATCATTCACTCCTCTCCCGCACGGTCTGCCATCATTCACTCCTCTCCCGCACGGTCTGCCATCATTCTCTTCTCTCCGGCTTGGTCTGCCATCATTCCCTTCTCTCCCACATGGTCTTCCATCATTCTCTTTTCTCCAGCTTGGTCTGCCATCATTCACTCCTCCCCCGCATGGTCTGCCATCATTCACTCCTCTCCCGCACGGTCTGCCATCATTCTCTTTTCTCCAGCTTGGTCTGCCATCATTCACTCCTCCCCCGCATGGTCTGCCATCATTCACTCCTCTCCCGCACGGTCTGCCATCATTCTCTTTTCTCCGGCTTGGTCTGCCATCATTCACTTCTCTCCCGCACGGTCTGCCATCATTCACTCCTCTCCTGCACTGTCTGCCATCATTCCCTTCTCTCCTGCACGGTCTGCCATCATTCCCTTCTCTCCCGCACGGTCTGCCATCATTCTCTTTTCTCCCGCACAGTCTGCCATCATTCACTCCTCTCCCGCACGGTCTGCTATCATTCCCTTCTCTTCTGCATGGTCGCCCATCATTCCCTTCTCTTCTGCATGGTCTGCCATCATTCTCTTCTCTCTGCATGGTCTCTCATCATTCCCTTCTCTCCCGCACGGTCTGCCATCATTCTCTTCTCTCCTGCACGGTCTGCCATCATTCCCTTCTCTCCCGCACGGTCTGCCATCATTCTCTTCTCTCCTGCACGGTCTGCCATCATTCTCTTTTCTCCCGCACAGTCTGCCATCATTCACTCCTCTCCTGCACTGTCTGCCATCATTCCCTTCTCTCCTGCACGGTCTCCCATTATCCCCCTCTCTCCCGCACGGTCTGCCATCATTCTCTTCCCTCCCGCACGGTCTGCCATCATTCACTCCTCCCCCGCACGGTCTGCCATCATTCACTCCTCTCCTGCATGGTCTGCCATCATTCTCTTTTCTCCGGCTTGGTCTGCCATCATTCACTTCTCTCCCGCACGGTCTGCCATCATTCACTCCTCTCCTGCATGGTCTGCCATCATTCCCTTCTCTCCTGCACGGTCTGCCATCATTCACTCCTCTCCCGCACGGTCTGCCATCATTCCATTCTCTTCTCTCCCGCATGGTCTGCCATCATCCACTCCTTCCCAGCACGGTCTGCCATCATTCTCTTTTCTCCTGCACGGTCTGCCATCATTCCCTTCTCTCCCGCACGGTCTGCCATCATTCCCTTCTCTCCTGCACGGTCTGCCATCATTCTCTTCTCTCCCGCACGGTCTGCCATCATTCTCTTCCCTCCCGCACGGTCTGCCATCATTCTCTTCTCTCCCGCACGGTCTGCCATCATTCCCTTCTCTCCCGCACAGTCTGCCATCATTCACTCCTCCCCCGCACGGTCTGCCATCATTCACTCCTCTCCCGCACGGTCTGCCATCATTCACGCCTCTCCCGCATGGTCTGCCATCATTCACTCCTCTCGCGCACGGTCTGCCATCATTCTCTTCTCTCCGGCTTGGTCTGCCATCATTCCCTTCTCTCCCACATGGTCTTTCATCATTCACTCCTCCCCCGCATGGTCTGCCATCATTCACTCCTCTCCCGCACGGTCTGCCATCATTCTCTTCTCTCCGGCTTGGTCTGCCATCATTCACTCCTCTCCTGCACGGTCTGCCATCATTCCCTTCTCTTCTGCATGGTCTGCCATCATTCACTCCTCTCCCGCACCGTCTGCCATCATTCTCTTCTCTCCCGCATGGTCTGCCATCATTCACTCCTCTCCCGCACGGTCTGCCATCATTCACTCCTCTCCCACACGGTCTGCCATCATTCCCTTCTCTCCCGCATGGTCTGCCATCATTCTCTTCTATCCCGCTTGGTCTGCCATCATTCACTCCTCTCCTGCACGGTCTGCCATCATTCACTCCTCTCCCGCACAGTCTGCCATCATTCCCTTCTCTCCCGCACAGTCTGCCATCATTCACTCCTCTCCCGAACAGTCTGCCATCATTCACTCCTCTCCCGCACGGTCTGCCATCATTCCCTTCTCTCCCGCATGGTCTGCCATCATTCACTCCTCTCCCGCACGGTCTGCCATCATTCCCTTCTCTCCTGCACGGTCTGCCATCATTCTCTTCTCTCCCGCACGGTCTGACATCATTCACTCCTCCCCCGGATGGTCTGCCATCATTCTCTTTTCTCCTGCACGGTCTGCCATCATTCCCTTCTCTCCCGCAGTCTGCCATCATTCTCTTCTCTTCCGCATGGTCTGCCATCATTCTCTTTTCTCCTGCACAGTCTGCCATCACTCCCTTCTCTCCTGCACGGTCTGCCATCATTCCCTTCTCTCCCGCACAGTCTGCCATCATTCTCTTCTCTCCCGAATGGTCTGCCATCATTCACTCCTGCCCTGCACGGTCTGCCATCATTCCCTTCTCTCCCGCACGGTCTGCCATCATTCTCTTTTCTCCCACATGGTCTGCCATCATTCTCTTCTCTCCGGCTTGGTCTGCCATCATTCTCTTCTCTCCCGCTTGGTCTGCCATCATTCACTCCTCCCCTGCACGGTCTGCCATCATTCACTCCTCTCCCGCACGGTCTGCCATCATTCTCTTCTCTCCGGCTTGGTCTGCCATCATTCCCTTCTCTCCCACATGGTCTTCCATCATTCTCTTTTCTCCAGCTTGGTCTGCCATCATTCACTCCTCCCCCGCATGGTCTGCCATCATTCACTCCTCTCCCGCACGGTCTGCCATCATTCTCTTTTCTCCAGCTTGGTCTGCCATCATTCACTCCTCCCCCGCATGGTCTGCCATCATTCACTCCTCTCCCGCACGGTCTGCCATCATTCTCTTTTCTCCGGCTTGGTCTGCCATCATTCACTTCTCTCCCGCACGGTCTGCCATCATTCACTCCTCTCCTGCACTGTCTGCCATCATTCCCTTCTCTCCTGCACGGTCTGCCATCATTCCCTTCTCTCCCGCACGGTCTGCCATCATTCTCTTTTCTCCCGCACAGTCTGCCATCATTCACTCCTCTCCCGCACGGTCTGCTATCATTCCCTTCTCTTCTGCATGGTCGCCCATCATTCCCTTCTCTTCTGCATGGTCTGCCATCATTCTCTTCTCTCTGCATGGTCTCTCATCATTCCCTTCTCTTCTGCATGGTCTGCCATCATTCTCTTCTCTCCTGCACGGTCTGCCATCATTCCCTTCTCTCCCGCACGGTCTGCCATCATTCTCTTCTCTCCTGCACGGTCTGCCATCATTCCCTTCTCTCCCGCACGGTCTGCCATCATTCTCTTCTCTCCTGCACGGTCTCCCATTATCCCCCTCTCTCCCGCACGGTCTGCCATCATTCTCTTCCCTCCCGCACGGTCTGCCATCATTCCCTTCTCTCCCGCACGGTCTGCCATCATTCACTCCTCCCCCGCACGGTCTGCCATCATTCACTCCTCTCCTGCATGGTCTGCCATCATTCTCTTTTCTCCGGCTTGGTCTGCCATCATTCACTTCTCTCCCGCACGGTCTGCCATCATTCACTCCTCTCCTGCATGGTCTGCCATCATTCCCTTCTCTCCTGCACGGTCTGCCATCATTCCATTCTCTTCTCTCCCGCATGGTCTGCCATCATCCACTCCTTCCCAGCACGGTCTGCCATCATTCTCTTTTCTCCTGCACGGTCTGCCATCATTCCCTTCTCTCCCGCACGGTCTGCCATCATTCCCTTCTCTCCCGCACGGTCTGCCATCATTCCCTTCTCTCCTGCACGGTCTGCCATCATTCTCTTCCCTCCCGCACGGTCTGCCATCATTCTCTTCTCTCCCGCACGGTCTGCCATCATTCCCTTCTCTCCCGCACAGTCTGCCATCATTCACTCCTCCCCCGCACGGTCTGCCATCATTCACTCCTCTCCCGCACGGTCTGCCATCATTCACACCTCTCCCGCATGGTCTGCCATCATTCACTCCTCTCGCGCACGGTCTGCCATCATTCTCTTCTCTCCGGCTTGGTCTGCCATCATTCCCTTCTCTCCCACATGGTCTTTCATCATTCACTCCTCCCCCGCATGGTCTGCCATCATTCACTCCTCTCCCGCACGGTCTGCCATCATTCTCTTCTCTCCGGCTTGGTCTGCCATCATTCACTCCTCTCCTGCACGGTCTGCCATCATTCCCTTCTCTTCTGCATGGTCTGCCATCATTCACTCCTCTCCCGCACCGTCTGCCATCATTCTCTTCTCTCCCGCATGGTCTGCCATCATTCACTCCTCTCCCGCACGGTCTGCCATCATTCACTCCTCTCCCACACGGTCTGCCATCATTCCCTTCTCTCCCGCATGGTCTGCCATCATTCTCTTCTATCCCGCTTGGTCTGCCATCATTCACTCCTCTCCTGCACGGTCTGCCATCATTCACTCCTCTCCCGCACAGTCTGCCATCATTCCCTTCTCTCCCGCACAGTCTGCCATCATTCACTCCTCTCCCGCACAGTCTGCCATCATTCACTCCTCTCCCGCACGGTCTGCCATCATTCCCTTCTCTCCCGCATGGTCTGCCATCATTCACTCCTCCCCGCATGGTCTGCCATCATTCACTCCTCTCCCGCACGGTCTGCCATCATTCCCTTCTCTCCTGCACGGTCTGCCATCATTCTCTTCTCTCCCGCACGGTCTGACATCATTCACTCCTCCCCCGGATGGTCTGCCATCATTCTCTTTTCTCCTGCACGGTCTGCCATCATTCCCTTCTCTCCCACATGGTCTGCCATCATTCTCTTCTCTTCCGCATGGTCTGCCATCATTCTCTTTTCTCCTGCACAGTCTGCCATCACTCCCTTCTCTCCCGCACGGTCTGCCATCATTCTCTTCTCTCCCGCACAGTCTGCCATCATTCTCTTCTCTCCCGAATGGTCTGCCATCATTCACTCCTGCCCTGCACGGTCTGCCATCATTCCCTTCTCTCCCGCACGGTCTGCCATCATTCTCTTTTCTCCCACACGGTCTGCCATCATTCCCTTCTCTCCCACATGGTCTGCCATCATTCTCTTCTCTCCGGCTTGGTCTGCCATCATTCTCTTCTCTCCCGCTTGGTCTGCCATCATTCACTCCTCCCCTGCATGGTCTGCCATCATTCACTCCTCTCCCGCACGGTCTGCCATCATTCACTCCTCTCCCGCACGGTCTGCCATCATTCTCTTCTCTCCGGCTTGGTCTGCCATCATTCCCTTCTCTCCCACATGGTCTTCCATCATTCTCTTTTCTCCAGCTTGGTCTGCCATCATTCACTCCTCCCCCGCATGGTCTGCCATCATTCACTCCTCTCCCGCACGGTCTGCCATCATTCTCTTTTCTCCAGCTTGGTCTGCCATCATTCACTCCTCCCCCGCATGGTCTGCCATCATTCACTCCTCTCCCGCACGGTCTGCCATCATTCTCTTTTCTCCGGCTTGGTCTGCCATCATTCACTTCTCTCCCGCACGGTCTGCCATCATTCACTCCTCTCCTGCACTGTCTGCCATCATTCCCTTCTCTCCTGCACGGTCTGCCATCATTCCCTTCTCTCCCGCACGGTCTGCCATCATTCTCTTTTCTCCCGCACAGTCTGCCATCATTCACTCCTCTCCCGCACGGTCTGCTATCATTCCCTTCTCTTCTGCATGGTCGCCCATCATTCCCTTCTCTTCTGCATGGTCTGCCATCATTCTCTCCTCTCCTGCACGGTCTGCCATCATTCACTCCTCTCCCGCACAGTCTGCCATCATTCCCTTCTCTCCCGCACAGTCTGCCATCATTCACTCCTCTCCCGCACAGTCTGCCATCATTCACTCCTCTCCCGCACGGTCTGCCATCATTCCCTTCTCTCCCGCATGGTCTGCCATCATTCACTCCTCCCCGCATGGTCTGCCATCATTCACTCCTCCCCGCACGGTCTGCCATCATTCCCTTCTCTCCTGCACGGTCTGCCATCATTCACTCCTCTCCCGCACAGTCTGCCATCATTCTCTTTTCTCCTGCACAGTCTGCCATCACTCCCTTCTCTCCCGCACGGTCTGCCATCATTCTCTTCTCTCCTGCACGGTCTGCCATCATTCCCTTCTCTCCCGCACAGTCTGCCATCATTCTCTTCTCTCCCGAATGGTCTGCCATCATTCACTCCTGCCCTGCACGGTCTGCCATCATTCCCTTCTCTCCCGCACGGTCTGCCATCATTCTCTTTTCTCCCACACGGTCTGCCATCATTCCCTTCTCTCCCACATGGTCTGCCATCATTCTCTTCTCTCCGGCTTGGTCTGCCATCATTCTCTTCTCTCCCGCTTGGTCTGCCATCATTCACTCCTCCCCTGCATGGTCTGCCATCATTCACTCCTCTCCCGCACGGTCTGCCATCATTCACTCCTCTCCCGCACGGTCTGCCATCATTCTCTTCTCTCCGGCTTGGTCTGCCATCATTCCCTTCTCTCCCACATGGTCTTCCATCATTCCCTCCTCCCCCGCATGGTCTGCCATCATTCACTCCTCTCCCGCACGGTCTGCCATCATTCTCTTTTCTCCAGCTTGGTCTGCCATCATTCACTCCTCCCCCGCATGGTCTGCCATCATTCACTCCTCTCCCGCACGGTCTGCCATCATTCTCTTTTCTCCGGCTTGGTCTGCCATCATTCACTTCTCTCCCGCACGGTCTGCCATCATTCACTCCTCTCCCACACGGTCTGCCATCATTCTCTTTTCTCCCACACGGTCTGCCATCATTCCCTTCTCTCCCACATGGTCTGCCATCATTCTCTTCTCTCCGGCTTGGTCTGCCATCATTCTCTTCTCTCCCGCTTGGTCTGCCATCATTCACTCCTCCCCCGCATGGTCTGCCATCATTCACTCCTCTCCCGCACGGTCTGCCATCATTCACTCCTCTCCCGCACGGTCTGCCATCATTCTCTTTTCTCCAGCTTGGTCTGCCATCATTCACTCCTCCCCCGCATGGTCTGCCATCATTCACTCCTCTCCCGCACGGTCTGCCATCATTCTCTTTTCTCCGGCTTGGTCTGCCATCATTCACTTCTCTCCCGCACGGTCTGCCATCATTCACTCCTCTCCCACACGGTGTACCATCATTCCCTTCTCTCCCGCATGGTCTGCCATCATTTTCTTCTATCCTGCTTGGTCTGCCATCATTCCCTTCTCTCCTGCACGGTCTGCCATCATTCACTCCTCCCCCGCATGGTCTGCCATCATTCACTCCTCCCCCGCACGGTCTGACATCATTCACTCCTCCCCCGCACGGTCTGCCATCATTCTCTTCTCGCCCGCACGGCCTGCCATCATTCACTCCTCTCCCGCACAGTCTGCCATCATTCCCTTCTCTCCCGCACAGTCTGCCATCATTCACTCCTCTCCCGCACGGTCTGCCATCATTCCCTTCTCTCCTGCACAGTCTGCCATCATTCACTCCTCTCCTGCATGGTCTGCCATCATTCTCTTCTCTCCCGCACGGTCTCCCATTATCCCCCTCTTTCCCGCACGGTCTCCCATCATTCCCTTCTCTCCCGCACGGTCTGCCATCATTCACTCCTCCCCCGCACGGTCTGCCATCATTCTCTTTTCTCCCGCACGGTCTGCCATCATTCTCTTCTCTCCCGCATGGTCTGCCATCATTCACTCCTTCCCTGCACGGTCTGCCATCATTCTCTTTTCTCCTGCATGGTCTGCCATCATTCCCTTCTCTCCCGCACGGTCTGCCATCATTCCCTTCTCTTCTGCACGGTCTGCCATCATTCTCTTCTCTCCTGCACGGTCTGCCATCATTCACTCCTCTCCCGCACGGTCTGCCATCATTCCCTTCTCTTCTGCATGGTCTCCCATCATTCCCTTCTCTTCTGCACGGTCTCCCATTATCCCCCTCTCTCCTGCACGGTCTGCCATCATTCTCTTCTCTCCTGCACGGTCTGCCATCATTCCCTTCTCTCCTGCACGGTCTGCCATCATTCTCTTCTCTCCTGCACGGTCTGCCATCATTCCCTTCTCTCCTGCACGGTCTCCCATTATCCCCCTCTCTCCCGCACGGTCTGCCATCATTCTCTTCTCTCCTGCACGGTCTGCCATCATTCCCTTCTCTCCCGCACGGTCTGCCATCATTCTCTTCTCTCCTGCACGGTATGCCATCATTCACTCCTCTCCCGCACGGTCTGCCATCATTCACTCCTCTCCCACACGGTCTGCCATCATTCCCTTCTCTCCTGCACGGTCTGCCATCATTCCCTTCTCTTCTGCATGGTCTCCCATCATTCCCTTCTCTTCTGCACGGTCTGCCATCATTCTCTTCTCTCCTGCACGGTCTGCCATCATTCACTCCTCTCCCACACGGTCTGCCATCATTCCCTTCTCTTCTGCATGGTCTCCCATCATTCCCTTCTCTTCTGCACGGTCTCCCATTATCCCCCTCTCTCCCGCATGGTCTGCTATCATTCTCTTCCCTCCCGCACGGTCTGCCATCATTCTCTTCCCTCCCGCACGGTCTGCCATCATTCCCTTCTCTCCCGCATGGTATGCCATCATTCACTCCTCCCCCGCACGGTCTGCCATCATTCACTCCTCTCCCGCACGGTCTGCCATCATTCCCTTCTCTCCTGCACGGTCTGTTATCATTCACTCCTCTCCCGCACGGTCTGCCATCATTCCCTTCTCTTCTGCATGGTCTCCCATCATTCCCTTCTCTTCTGCACGGTCTCCCATTATCCCCCTCTCTCCTGCACGGTCTGCCATCATTCTCTTCTCTCCTGCACGGTCTGCCATCATACCCTTCTCTCCTGCACGGTCTGCCATCATTCTCTTCTCTCCTGCACGGTCTGCCATCATTCCCTTCTCTCCTGCACGGTCTCCCATTATCCCCCTCTCTCCCGCACGGTCTGCCATCATTCCCTTCTCTCCCGCACAGTCTGCCATCATTCTCTTCTCTCCTGCACGGTCTCCCATTATCCCCCTCTCTCCTGCACGGTCTGCCATCATTCCCTTCTCTCCCGCACGGTATGCCATCATTCACTCCTCTCCCGCACGGTCTGCCATCATTCACTCCTCTCCCACACGGTCTGCCATCATTCCCTTCTCTTCTGCATGGTCTCCCATCATTCCCTTCTCTTCTGCACGGTCTCCCATTATCCCCCTCTCTCCCGCATGGTCTGCTATCATTCTCTTCCCTCCCGCACGGTCTGCCATCATTCTCTTCCCTCCCGCACGGTCTGCCATCATTCCCTTCTCTCCCGCATGGTATGCCATCATTCACTCCTCCCCCGCACGGTCTGCCATCATTCACTCCTCTCCCGCACGGTCTGCCATCATTCCCTTCTCTCCTGCACGGTCTGCCATCATTCACTCCTCTCCCGCACGGTCTGCCATCATTCCCTTCTCTTCTGCATGGTCTGCCATCATTCTCTTCTCTCCCGCATGGTCTGCCATCATTCACTCCTCTCCCGCACGGTCTGCCATCATTCCCTTCTCTCCCGCATGGTCTGCCATCATTCTCTTCTATCCCGCACGGTCTGCCATCATTCACTCCTCTCCCACATGGTGTGCCATCATTCCCTTCTCTCCCGCATGGTCTGCCATCATTCGCTTCTCTCCCGCATGGTCTGCCATCATTCACTCCTCTCCCTCACAGTCTGCCATCATTCCCTTCTCTCCCGCACAGTCTACCATCATTCCCTTCTCTCCTGCACAGTCTGCCATCATTCACTCCTCTCCCGCACGGTCTGTCATCATTCTCTTCTCTCCCGCATGGTCTGCCATCATTCACTCCTCCCTGCACGGTCTGCCATCATTCTCTTTTCTCCTGCACGGTCTGCCATCATTCTCTTCTCTCCCGCACAGTCTGCCATCATTCTCTTCCCTCCCGCACGGTTTGCCATCATTCCCTTCTCTCCCGCACGGTCTGCCATCATTCACTCCTCCCCCGCACGGTCTGCCATCATTCACTCCTCTCCTGCACTGTCTGCCATCATTCCCTTCTCTCCTGCACGGTCTGCCATCATTCCCTTCTCTCCCGCACGGTCTGCCATCATTCTCTTTTCTCCCGCACAGTCTGCCATCATTCACTCCTCTCCCGCACGGTCTGCCATCATTCCCTTCTCTTCTGCATGGTCTCCCATCATTCCCTTCTCTTCTGCATGGTCTGCCATCATTCTCTTCTCTCTGCATGGTCTCTCATCATTCCCTTCTCTTCTGCACGGTCTGCCATCATTCACTCCTCTCCCGCACAGTCTGCCATAATTCTCTTCTCTCCTGCACGGTCTGCCATCATTCCCTTCTCTCCTGCACGGTCTGCCATCATTCTCTTCCCTCCCGCACGGTCTGCCATCATTCCCTTCTCTCCCGCACGGTCTGCCATCATTCTCTTTTCTCCTGCACGGTCTGCCAT
This sequence comes from Rana muscosa, assembly GCA_029206835.1. NCBI lineage: Eukaryota > Metazoa > Chordata > Amphibia > Anura > Ranidae > Rana > Rana muscosa. The sequence continues at coordinate 84,369,839 of CM055127.1, forward strand.
CATTCCCTTCTCTCCCGCACAGTCTGCCATCATTCCCTTCTCTCCTGCACGGTCTGCCATCATTCACTCCTCTCCCGCACGGTCTGCCATCATTCTCTTCTCTCCCGCACGGTCTGCCATCATTCTCTTCTCTCCTGCACGGTCTGCCATCATTCACTCCTCTCCCGCACGGTCTGCCATCATTCCCTTCTCTTCTGCATGGTCTGCCATCATTCTCTTCTCTCCTGCACGGTCTGCCATCATTCCCTTCTCTCCCACACGGTCTGCCATCATTCTCTTCTCTCCTGCACGGTCTGCCATCATTCTCTTCTCTCCTGCACGGTCTCCCATTATCCCCCTCTCTCCGGCACGGTCTGCCATCATTCCCTTCTCTCCCACACGGTCTGCCATCATTCTCTTCTCTCCTGCACGGTCTGCCATCATTCTCTTCTCTCCTGCACGGTCTCCCATTATCCCCCTCCCTCCCGCACGGTCTGCCATCATTCACTCCTCCCCCGCACGGTCTGCCATCATTCACTCCTCTCCTGCACGGTCTGCCATCATTCCCTTCTCTCCCGCACGGTCTGCCATCATTCTCTTCTCTCCCGCACGGTCTGCCATCATTCTCTTCCCTCCCGCACGGTTTGCCATCATTCCCTTCTCTCCCGCACGGTCTGCCATCATTCACTCCTCCCCCGCACGGTCTGCCATCATCCACTCCTTCCCAGCACGGTCTGCCATCATTCTCTTTTCTCCTGCACGGTCTGCCATCATTCCCTTCTCTCCCGCACGGTCTGCCATCATTCCCTTCTCTCCTGCACGGTCTGCCATCATTCTCTTCTCTCCCGCACGGTCTGCCATCATTCTCTTCCCTCCCGCACGGTCTGCCATCATTCTCTTCTCTCCCGCACGGTCTGCCATCATTCCCTTCTCTCCCGCACGGTCTGCCATCATTCACTCCTCCCCCGCACGGTCTGCCATCATTCACTCCTCTCCCGCACGGTCTGCCATCATTCACGCCTCTCCCGCATGGTCTGCCATCATTCACTCCTCTCGCGCACGGTCTGCCATCATTCTCTTCTCTCCGGCTTGGTCTGCCATCATTCCCTTCTCTCCCACATGGTCTTTCATCATTCACTCCTCCCCCGCATGGTCTGCCATCATTCACTCCTCTCCCGCACGGTCTGCCATCATTCTCTTCTCTCCGGCTTGGTCTGCCATCATTCCCTTCTCTCCTGCACGGTCTGCCATCATTCCCTTCTCTTCTGCATGGTCTGCCATCATTCACTCCTCTCCCGCACCGTCTGCCATCATTCTCTTCTCTCCCGCATGGTCTGCCATCATTCACTCCTCTCCCGCACGGTCTGCCATCATTCACTCCTCTCCCGCACAGTCTGCCATCATTCCCTTCTCTCCCGCACAGTCTGCCATCATTCACTCCTCTCCCGCACAGTCTGCCATCATTCACTCCTCTCCCGCACGGTCTGCCATCAGTCCCTTCTCTCCCGCATGGTCTGCCATCATTCACTCCTCCCCGCATGGTCTGCCATCATTCACTCCTCTCCCGCACGGTCTGCCATCATTCCCTTCTCTCCTGCACGGTCTGCCATCATTCTCTTCTCTCCCGCACGGTCTGACATCATTCACTCCTCCCCCGGATGGTCTGCCATCATTCTCTTTTCTCCTGCACGGTCTGCCATCATTCCCTTCTCTCCCGCAGTCTGCCATCATTCTCTTCTCTTCCGCATGGTCTGCCATCATTCACTCCTCCCCCGCACGGTATGCCATCATTCACTCCTCTCCCGCACGGTCTGCCATCATTCACTCCTCTCCCACACGGTCTGCCATCATTCCCTTCTCTTCTGCATGGTCTCCCATCATTCCCTTCTCTTCTGCACGGTCTCCCATTATCCCCCTCTCTCCCGCATGGTCTGCTATCATTCTCTTCCCTCCCGCACGGTCTGCCATCATTCTCTTCCCTCCCGCACGGTCTGCCATCATTCCCTTCTCTCCCGCATGGTATGCCATCATTCACTCCTCCCCCGCACGGTCTGCCATCATTCACTCCTCTCCCGCACGGTCTGCCATCATTCCCTTCTCTCCTGCACGGTCTGCCATCATTCACTCCTCTCCCGCACGGTCTGCCATCATTCCCTTCTCTTCTGCATGGTCTGCCATCATTCTCTTCTCTCCCGCATGGTCTGCCATCATTCACTCCTCTCCCGCACGGTCTGCCATCATTCCCTTCTCTCCCGCATGGTCTGCCATCATTCTCTTCTATCCCGCACGGTCTGCCATCATTCACTCCTCTCCCACATGGTGTGCCATCATTCCCTTCTCTCCCGCATGGTCTGCCATCATTCGCTTCTCTCCCGCATGGTCTGCCATCATTCACTCCTCTCCCTCACAGTCTGCCATCATTCCCTTCTCTCCCGCACAGTCTACCATCATTCCCTTCTCTCCTGCACAGTCTGCCATCATTCACTCCTCTCCCGCACGGTCTGTCATCATTCTCTTCTCTCCCGCATGGTCTGCCATCATTCACTCCTCCCTGCACGGTCTGCCATCATTCTCTTTTCTCCTGCACGGTCTGCCATCATTCTCTTCTCTCCCGCACAGTCTGCCATCATTCTCTTCCCTCCCGCACGGTTTGCCATCATTCCCTTCTCTCCCGCACGGTCTGCCATCATTCACTCCTCCCCCGCACGGTCTGCCATCATTCACTCCTCTCCTGCACTGTCTGCCATCATTCCCTTCTCTCCTGCACGGTCTGCCATCATTCCCTTCTCTCCCGCACGGTCTGCCATCATTCTCTTTTCTCCCGCACAGTCTGCCATCATTCACTCCTCTCCCGCACGGTCTGCCATCATTCCCTTCTCTTCTGCATGGTCTCCCATCATTCCCTTCTCTTCTGCATGGTCTGCCATCATTCTCTTCTCTCTGCATGGTCTCTCATCATTCCCTTCTCTTCTGCACGGTCTGCCATCATTCACTCCTCTCCCGCACAGTCTGCCATAATTCTCTTCTCTCCTGCACGGTCTGCCATCATTCCCTTCTCTCCCGCACGGTCTGCCATCATTCTCTTCCCTCCCGCACGGTCTGCCATCATTCCCTTCTCTCCCGCACGGTCTGCCATCATTCTCTTTTCTCCTGCACGGTCTGCCATCATTCCCTTCTCTCCCGCACAGTCTGCCATCATTCCCTTCTCTCCTGCACGGTCTGCCATCATTCACTCCTCTCCCGCACGGTCTGCCATCATTCTCTTCTCTCCCGCACGGTCTGCCATCATTCTCTTCTCTCCTGCACGGTCTGCCATCATTCACTCCTCTCCCGCACGGTCTGCCATCATTCCCTTCTCTTCTGCATGGTCTCCCATCATTCCCTTCTCTTCTGCATGGTCTGCCATCATTCTCTTCTCTCCTGCACGGTCTGCCATCATTCTCTTCTCTCCTGCACGGTCTGCCATCATTCTCTTCTCTCCTGCACGGTCTCCCATTATCCCCCTCTCTCCCGCACGGTCTGCCATCATTCCCTTCTCTCCCACACGGTCTGCCATCATTCTCTTCTCTCCTGCACGGTCTGCCATCATTCTCTTCTCTCCTGCACGGTCTCCCATTATCCCCCTCCCTCCCGCACGGTCTGCCATCATTCACTCCTCTCCTGCACGGTCTGCCATCATTCCCTTCTCTCCCGCACGGTCTGCCATCATTCTCTTTTCTCCTGCACGGTCTGCCATCATTCCCTTCTCTCCCGCAGTCTGCCATCATTCTCTTCCCTCCCGCACGGTTTGCCATCATTCCCTTCTCTCCCGCACGGTCTGCCATCATTCACTCCTCCCCCGCACGGTCTGCCATCATCCACTCCTTCCCAGCACGGTCTGCCATCATTCCCTTCTCTCCCGCACGGTCTGCCATCATTCCCTTCTCTCCTGCACGGTCTGCCATCATTCTCTTCTCTCCCGCACGGTCTGCCATCATTCTCTTCTCTCCCGCACGGTCTGCCATCATTCCCTTCTCTCCCGCACGGTCTGCCATCATTCACTCCTCCCCCGCACGGTCTGCCATCATTCACTCCTCTCCCGCACGGTCTGCCATCATTCACGCCTCTCCCGCATGGTCTGCCATCATTCACTCCTCTCGCGCACGGTCTGCCATCATTCTCTTCTCTCCGGCTTGGTCTGCCATCATTCCCTTCTCTCCCACATGGTCTTTCATCATTCACTCCTCCCCCGCATGGTCTGCCATCATTCACTCCTCTCCCGCACGGTCTGCCATCATTCTCTTCTCTCCGGCTTGGTCTGCCATCATTCCCTTCTCTCCTGCACGGTCTGCCATCATTCCCTTCTCTTCTGCATGGTCTGCCATCATTCACTCCTCTCCCGTACCGTCTGCCATCATTCTCTTCTCTCCCGCATGGTCTGCCATCATTCACTCCTCTCCCGCACGGTCTGCCATCATTCACTCCTCTCCCGCACAGTCTGCCATCATTCCCTTCTCTCCCGCACAGTCTGCCATCATTCACTCCTCTCCCGCACAGTCTGCCATCATTCACTCCTCTCCCGCACGGTCTGCCATCAGTCCCTTCTCTCCCGCATGGTCTGCCATCATTCACTCCTCCCCGCATGGTCTGCCATCATTCACTCCTCTCCCGCACGGTCTGCCATCATTCCCTTCTCTCCTGCACGGTCTGCCATCATTCTCTTCTCTCCCGCACGGTCTGACATCATTCACTCCTCCCCCGGATGGTCTGCCATCATTCTCTTTTCTCCTGCACGGTCTGCCATCATTCCCTTCTCTCCCGCAGTCTGCCATCATTCTCTTCTCTTCCGCATGGTCTGCCATCATTCACTCCTTCCCTGCACGGTCTGACATCATTCTCTTTTCTCCTGCACAGTCTGCCATCACTCCCTTCTCTCCCGCACGGTCTGCCATCATTCTCTTTTCTCCCGCACAGTCTGCCATCATTCCCTTCTCTCCTGCACGGTCTGCCATCATTCTCTTCTCTCCTGCACGGTCTGCCATCATTCCCTTCTCTCCCGCACAGTCTGCCATCATTCTCTTCTCTCCCGAATGGTCTGCCATCATTCACTCCTGCCCTGCGCGGTCTGCCATCATCCCCTTCTCTCCCGCACGGTCTGCCATCATTCTCTTTTCTCCCACACGGTCTGCCATCATTCTCTTCTCTCCGGCTTGGTCTGCCATCATTCTCTTCTCTCCCGCTTGGTCTGCCATCATTCACTCCTCCCCTGCATGGTCTGCCATCATTTACTCCTCTCCCGCACGGTCTGCCATCATTCACTCCTCTCCCGCACGGTCTGCCATCATTCTCTTCTCTCCGGCTTGGTCTGCCATCATTCCCTTCTCTCCCACACGGTCTTCCATCATTCTCTTTTCTCCAGCTTGGTCTGCCATCATTCACTCCTCCCCCGCATGGTCTGCCATCATTCACTCCTCTCCCGCACGGTCTGCCATCATTCTCTTTTCTCCAGCTTGGTCTGCCATCATTCACTCCTCCCCCGCATGGTCTGCCATCATTCACTCCTCTCCCGCACGGTCTGCCATCATTCTCTTTTCTCCGGCTTGGTCTGCCATCATTCACTTCTCTCCCGCACGGTCTGCCATCATTCACTCCTCTCCCACACGGTGTACCATCATTCCCTTCTCTCCCGCATGGTCTGCCATCATTTTCTTCTATCCTGCTTGGTCTGCCATCATTCACTCCTCCCCCGCATGGTCTGCCATCATTCACTCCTCCCCCGCACGGTCTGACATCATTCACTCCTCCCCCGCACGGTCTGCCATCATTCTCTTCTCGCCCGCACGGCCTGCCATCATTCACTCCTCTCCCGCACAGTCTGCCATCATTCCCTTCTCTCCCGCACAGTCTGCCATCATTCACTCCTCTCCCGCACGGTCTGCCATCATTCCCTTCTCTCCTGCACAGTCTGCCATCATTCACTCCTCTCCTGCATGGTCTGCCATCATTCTCTTCTCTCCCGCACGGTCTCCCATTATCCCCCTCTTTCCCGCACGGTCTCCCATCATTCCCTTCTCTCCCGCACGGTCTGCCATCATTCACTCCTCCCCCGCACGGTCTGCCATCATTCTCTTTTCTCCCGCACGGTCTGCCATCATTCTCTTCTCTCCCGCATGGTCTGCCATCATTCACTCCTTCCCTGCACGGTCTGCCATCATTCACTCCTCTCCTGCATGGTCTGCCATCATTCCCTTCTCTCCCGCACGGTCTGCCATCATTCCCTTCTCTTCTGCACGGTCTGCCATCATTCTCTTCTCTCCTGCACGGTCTGCCATCATTCACTCCTCTCCCGCACGGTCTGCCATCATTCCCTTCTCTTCTGCATGGTCTCCCATCATTCCCTTCTCTTCTGCACGGTCTCCCATTATCCCCCTCTCTCCTGCACGGTCTGCCATCATTCTCTTCTCTCCTGCACGGTCTGCCATCATTCTCTTCTCTCCTGCACGGTCTGCCATCATTCTCTTCTCTCCTGCACGGTCTGCCATCATTCCCTTCTCTCCCGCACAGTCTGCCATCATTCTCTTCTCTCCTGCACGGTCTGCCATCATTCTCTTCTCTCCTGCACGGTCTGCCATCATTCCCTTCTCTCCTGCACGGTCTCCCATTATCCCCCTCTCTCCTGCACGGTCTGCCATTATTCTCTTCTCTCCTGCACGGTCTGCCAACATTCCCTTCTCTCCCGCACGGTATGCCATCATTCACTCCTCCCCCGCGCGGTCTGCCATCATTCACTCCTCTCCCGCACGGTCTGCCATCATTCCCTTCTCTCCTGCACGGTCTGCCATCATTCCCTTCTCTTCTGCATGGTCTCCCATCATTCCCTTCTCTTCTGCACGGTCTGCCATCATTCTCTTCTCTCCTGCACGGTCTGCCATCATTCACTCCTCTCCCACACGGTCTGCCATCATTCCCTTCTCTTCTGCATGGTCTCCCATCATTCCCTTCTCTTCTGCACGGTCTCCCATTATCCCCCTCTCTCCCGCACGGTCTGCCATCATTCTCTTCCCTCCCGCACGGTCTGCCATCATTCCCTTCTCTCCCGCATGGTATGCCATCATTCACTCCTCCCCCGCACGGTCTGCCATCATTCACTCCTCTCCCGCACGGTCTGCCATCATTCCCTTCTCTCCTGCACGGTCTGCCATCATTCACTCCTCTCCCGCACGGTCTGCCATCATTCCCTTCTCTTCTGCACGGTCTCCCATTATCCCCCTCTCTCCCGCACGGTCTGCCATCATTCTCTTCTCTCCTGCACAGTCTGCCATCATTCTCTTCTCTCCTGCACGGTCTCCCATTATCCCCCTCTCTCCTGCACGGTCTGCCATCATACCCTTCTCTCCTGCACGGTCTGCCATCATTCCCTTCTCTCCCGCACGGTATGCCATCATTCACTCCTCCCCCGTGCGGTCTGCCATCATTCCCTTCTCTCCTGCACGGTCTCCCATTATCCCCCTCTCTCCCGCACGGTCTGCCATCATTCTCTTCTCTCCTGCACGGTCTGCCATCATTCCCTTCTCTCCCGCACAGTCTGCCATCATTCTCTTCTCTCCTGCACGGTCTCCCATTATCCCCCTCTCTCCTGCACGGTCTGCCATCATTCTCTTCTCTCCTGCACGGTCTGCCATCATTCCCTTCTCTCCCGCACGGTATGCCATCATTCACTCCTCCCCCGTGCGGTCTGCCATCATTCCCTTCTCTCCTGCACGGTCTCCCATTATCCCCCTCTCTCCCGCACGGTCTGCCATCATTCTCTTCTCTCCTGCACGGTCTGCCATCATTCCCTTCTCTCCCGCACAGTCTGCCATCATTCTCTTCTCTCCTGCACGGTCTGCCATCATTCTCTTCTCTCCTGCACGGTCTGCCATCATTCCCTTCTCTCCCGCACGGTATGCCATCATTCACTCCTCTCCCGCACGGTCTGCCATCATTCCCTTCTCTCCTGCACGGTCTGCCATCATTCCCTTCTCTTCTGCATGGTCTCCCATCATTCCCTTCTCTTCTGCACGGTCTGCCATCATTCTCTTCTCTCCTGCACGGTCTGCCATCATTCACTCCTCTCCCACACGGTCTGCCATCATTCCCTTCTCTTCTGCATGGTCTCCCATCATTCCCTTCTCTTCTGCACGGTCTCCCATTATCCCCCTCTCTCCCGCATGGTCTGCTATCATTCTCTTCCCTCCCGCACGGTCTGCCATCATTCCCTTCTCTCCCGCATGGTATGCCATCATTCACTCCTCTCCCGCACGGTCTGCCATCATTCACTCCTCTCCCACATGGTGTGCCATCATTCCCTTCTCTCCCGCACGGTCTGCCATCATTCACTCCTCTCCCGCACGGTCTGCCATCATTCACGCCTCTCCCGCATGGTCTGCCATCATTCACTCCTCTCCCACACGGTCTGCCATCATTCACTCCTCTCCCGCACGGTCTGCCATCATTCCCTTCTCTTCTGCATGGTCTCCCATCATTCCCTTCTCTTTTGCATGGTCTGCCATCATTCTCTTCTCTCTGCATGGTCTCCCATCATTCCCTTCTCTTCTGCATGGTCTGCCATCATTCTCTTCTCTCCTGCACGGTCTGCCATCATTCACTCCTCTCCCGCACGGTCTGCCATCATTCCCTTCTCTCCCGCACGGTCTGCCATCATTCCCTTCTCTCCCGCACGGTCTGCCATCATTCTCTTTTCTCCCGCACAGTCTGCCATCATTCACTCCTCTCCCGCACGGTCTGCCATCATTCCCTTCTCTTCTGCATGGTCTCCCATCATTCCCTTCTCTTCTGCATGGTCTGCCATCATTCTCTTCTCTCTGCATGGTCTCTCATCATTCCCTTCTCTTCTGCATGGTCTGCCATCATTCTCTTCTCTCCTGCACGGTCTGCCATCATTCACTCCTCTCCCGCACAGTCTGCCATAATTCTCTTCTCTCCTGCACGGTCTGCCATCATTCCCTTCTCTCCCGCACAGTCTGCCATAATTCTCTTCTCTCCTGCACGGTCTGCCATCATTCCCTTCTCTCCCGCACGGTCTGCCATCATTCTCTTCTCTCCTGCACGGTCTGCCATCATTCTCTTCTCTCCTGCACGGTCTCCCATTATCCCCCTCTCTCCCGCACGGTCTGCCATCATTCTCTTCCCTCCCGCACAGTCTGCCATCATTCCCTTCTCTCCCGCACGGTCTGCCATCATTCACTCCTCCCCCGCACGGTCTGCCATCATTCACTCCTCTCCTGCATGGTCTGCCATCATTCCCTTCTCTCCTGCACGGTCTGCCATCATTCACTCCTCTCCCGCACGGTCTGCCATCATTCCATTCTCTTCTCTCCCGCATGGTCTGCCATCATCCACTCCTTCCCCGCACGGTCTGCCATCATTCTCTTTTCTCCTGCACGGTCTGCCATCATTCCCTTCTCTCCCGCACGGTCTGCCATCATTCTTTTCTCTACTGCACGTTCTGCCATCATTCACTCCTCTCCCGCACAGTCTGCCATCATTCTCTTCTCTCCCGCACGGTCTGCCATCATTCTCTTCCCTCCCGCACGGTCTGCCATCATTCTCTTCCCTCCCGCACGGTCTGCCATCATTCTCTTCTCTCCCGCACGGTCTGCCATCATTCCCTTCTCTCCCGCACGGTCTGCCATCATTCCCTTCTCTCCCGCACGGTCTGCCATCATTCACTCCTCCCCCGCACGGTCTGCCATCATTCACGCCTCTCCCGCATGGTCTGCCATCATTCACTCCTTCCCACACGGTCTGCCATCATTCACTCCTCTCCCGCACGGTCTGCCATCATTCCCTTCTCTTCTGCATGGTCTCCCATCATTCCCTTCTCTTCTGCATGGTCTGCCATCATTCTCTTCTCTCTGCATGGTCTCCCATCATTCCCTTCTCTTCTGCATGGTCTGCCATCATTCTCTTCTCTCCTGCACGGTCTGCCATCATTCACTCCTCTCCCGCACGGTCTGCCATAATTCTCTTCTCTCCTGCACGGTCTCCCATCATTCCCTTCTCTCCCACACGGTCTGCCATCATTCTCTTCTCTCCTGCACGGTCTCCCATCATTCTCTTCTCTCCTGCACGGTCTGCCATCATTCACTCCTCTCCCGCACGGTCTGCCATAATTCTCTTCTCTCCTGCACGGTCTCCCATCATTCCCTTCTCTCCCGCACGGTCTGCCATCATTCTCTTCTCTCCTGCACGGTCTCCCATCATTCTCTTCTCTCCTGCACGGTCTCCCATTATCCCCCTCTTTCCCGCACGGTCTGCCATCATTCTCTTCTGCACGGTCTCCCATTATCCCCCTCTTTCCCGCACGGTCTGCCATCATTCCCTTCTCTCCCGCACGGTCTGCCATCATTCCCTTCCCTCCCGCACGGTCTGCCATCATTCACTCCTCCCCCGCACGGTCTGCCATCATTCCCTTCTCTCCCGCACGGTCTGCCATCATTCTCTTTTCTCCTGCACGGTCTGCCATCATTCCCTTCTCTCCCGCATGGTCTGCCATCATTCACTCCTTCCCTGCACAGTCTGCCATCATTCACTCCTTCCCTGCACGGTCTGCCATCATTCTCTTCTCTCCCGCACGGTCTGCCATCATTCCCTTCTCTCCCGCACGGTCTGCCATCATTCTCTTTTCTCCCACACGGTCTGCCATCATTCCCTTCTCTCCCACATGGTCTGCCATCATTCCCTTCTCTCCCACATGGTCTGCCATCATTCCCTTCTCTCCAGCACGGTCTGCCATCATTCCCTTCTCTCCCACATGGTCTGCCATCATTCTCTTCTCTCCGGCTTGGTCTGCCATCATTCTCTTCTCTCCCGCATGGTCTGCCATCATTCACTCCTCCCCCGCATGGTCTGCCATCATTCACTCCTCCCCCGCACGGTCTGCCATCATTCACTCCTCTCCCGCACGGTCTGCCATCATTCCCTTCTCTCCTGCGCTCAATACCCACCAGTATACCCTCCTTCCTTTCCTGCACATACTGCTCATTCTTCTTTACTCCATACTAACTTCCCTTACACCCTCCACATTCTGTGTCAGCAATCTATCACCACCATTCCCTATCTATCCTCATTTCTCCACAATCCACTTCTGCCTCAGAAGCTTCCCGCCTAGCTGCGTGATTACGTCACCGACATTTCTATACAGAGCGGCCTCTGCGGCTCACCCTGTAGCCCCGCCCTGAGACCGTCAGCTGACCCGGGAGAGGAGTGTCGTCGGTTTTAGGTTCGGTAAACCAGAGTGTGTGGAGACCGGATCGGCGTGTGTGGTGAGTATGAGGTCCGGCTCTGTGCCAGATGGACGTGTGTTACACTGTATGGGGTGCTGTAGTGTCATATACCCCTGACACTGGTTTCCCAAACTACTCATATTGGGCCTTGTTTGCTGGGTTTTGGGGAGACATGATGAATCATGAAGCCCATCATGTCTCCTCTGTTTTGCTTGCTGGGGCGACTTGCGGGGCCCTTTTACTGGCTGGGGCGACTTGCGGGGCCCTTTTACTGGCTGGGGCGACCTGCGGGGCCCTTTTGCTGGCTGGGGCGACCTGCGGGGCCCTTTTGCTGGCTGGGGCGACCTGCGGGGCCCTTTTGCTGGCTGGGGCGACCTGCGGGGCCCTTTTGCTGGCTGGGGCGACCTGCGGGGCCCTTTTGCTGGCTGGGGCGACCTGCGGGGCCCTTTGCAGGCTGGGGCCCTTTTGCTGGCTGGGGCGACCTGCGGGGCCATTTGCATGACATTACGCACTGTCAGTGCAGTTTTCAGATGTGGCTTTCATCATAGCTTCATTCTTGCATATCTTCATGCAAACCTGTGAAAGGGATCAGGCGGTTCCACAGCCTCCCAGATCATCTTTACTTGATAGCTGGATATAATGAACAGTACTAAGCTAATAGCAGCTACTGCAGCTGTGAATTTGTTTTAACCCTTTGAATGGCAAGACGTTTATATAAACATACATTAGTAGACACCACGAGTGAAGCCCACCTTGGATAACCTCCTCAGCCATAATGTAATGATCTTTCCTGTCTGGACAGTTTCTTTAACCACTGGGCACTGAAAGTGGTTGTAAACCCAAACAAACACCTACAGGTAAGCCTAGATTAAGGCTTACCTGTAGGTGCAAGAAGTATCTCCGAAACCTACACGGTTTAGGAGATGTTTGCAAAAAAAGACGTAGACAACGGTGCATTCACAGGGTTAATCCCATTCACAATTCCGGCTCTGCCGAAATAGACAGCTCCTGCGCGCATGCGCGGAGTGACGTCTTCGCCGCTCTGACCAATCGCAGCGGCGATACCCGGAAGTAACCTTCCAGGTATCTGAGGAGCGATGGCTTCGGGGGTCCCGATCTAAGGTAAGTGATGCATAATGAGCTAGTATGCTAGTCATACTAGCTCATTATGGCTTTGTCTTGCAGGTGATTTAAAAAAAATAAAAATTTATCTGGGTTTACAACCGCTTTAAACCCCCTTCCTAACCAGACCAATTTTCAGCTTTCGGTGGTCTCACATTTTGAATGACAATTACTCAGTCATACAAAACTCTACCCATATGCAAATTTTGTCCTTTTTTCAAACAAATGGAGCTTTCTTTTGGTGGTATTTAATCACTGTTGGGTTTTTAATTTGTTGTGCTATAAAAGAAAAAAGACTGAAAATTCTGTAAAAAAAAAAAAAAAAAAAAAAAGTATTTGTTTCCTGTTATAAAATTTAGCAAATTAGTAATATTTTTTTTTTTTTTTTTTTTTTTTCTTCATAAAATTTGTCCAAAATTTATACTGCTACATATCTTTGGTAAAAATAAGTATAAATTGGTGTATATTATTTGGTCTTTGTGAAAGTTATAGAGTCCACAAGCTATGGTGCCAATATCTGAAAATTTGATCACACCTGAAGTACTGACGGCCTCTCATTTCTTGAGACCCTACATGCCAGAAAATTACAAATACCCCCCAAATGACCCCTTTTTTGTAAAGCAGACATTCCAAGGTATTGAGAAAGCGGCATGGTGAGTTTTTTGAAGTTGTCATTTTTTTTTTTTTCCCCACAATTCTTTGCAAAATCAAGATACCGTATTTATCGGCGTATAACATGCACCCCACGTTTACAAGGGAATTTTAGGGAAAAAAACTTTTAGGAGGGAAGTTCAAGGAAAAAAAACTTACATTTAAATGCAGCCTTACCCGTGTCCATTGTAGCCTTGTTAGTGCAGCCTTGCCAGCAGTGCCCAGTGCAGCCTTGCTAGCAGTGCCCAGTGCAGCCTTGCCCGAATTTCAAAAATGGCGCCGCCGAGACTGGGCGGAGCGGGACGACGCCGCCGAGAACGCAGGGACTGGGCGGAGCCGAGATACACATAGCCGAGTGTACTCGGCTCTAGTCGGCTCTTCTCGGCTCCGTTCACAGTCACGCAGAGTCCCGCCCTATGATGGACATAACACAGGTCCAATGGCGGGACTGGGCGTGACTGGGCGTGACTGAGCGGAGCCGAGAAAAGCCGAGTACACTCGGCTATGTGTATCTCGGCGGCGATCGCTCAGTCAGCGGAGATCGCCAGGATGAGTGAGTATCGGCGTATAACACGCACCCACGATTTTCCCCGTGTTATACGCCGATAAATACGTTTGTTTTTTTTTTTCTTTTTTCACAAAATTGTTATATTAGCAGGTTATTTCTCACACACCGCATATGCATACCCCAAAAAACATTCTCATATTACTCCTGAGTATGGCAATACCACATGTGTGAGACTTTTACACAGCGGGGCCACATACAGGGGCCCAACATGCAGGGAGCACCTTCAGGCGTTCTGGAGCACCCAGGCCAATTCTGACATTTCTCTCCTACATGTAAATATCATCTTATTTGCTAGAAAATTACATAGAACCCCAAAACATTATATATATTTTAGCAAAGATCCTAGAGAATACAATGGCGGTCGTTGCAACTTTTTATCTTGCACTATATTTGCGCAGCAATTTTTCGATCGTATTTATTTTTGGGAAAAAAACTATTTTGTGCTTTAAAAAAACAAACCGTAAAGTTACCCCAATGTTTTTGTATAATGTGAAAGATGAAGTTACGCCGAGTAAATAGATACCTAACATGTCACCATTTGAAATTGCACACGTTCGTGGAATGGCGCCAAACTTCACTTCTTAAAAATCCCCATAGGCGACGCTTTAATTTTATTACTGGTTACATGTTTTGAATTACAGGGAAGGTCTAGGGCAAAAATTTTTGCTCTCGCTCTAACGTTCGCAGCGATACCTCACGTGTGGTTTAAACACCGTTTTCATATGTGGGCGGGACTTGCATATGTGTTCGCTTCTGCATGCGAGCACACGGGGACAGGGGCACTTTAAAAATAAAATAAAAATTTATTGTTCATTTTACTTTTATTTTGACGCTTTTTTTCCCCAAAAATAATTTTTTGATCACTTTTATTCCTAAAATGTAAACATCCCTTGTAATAGGAATATGGCATGACCAGTCCTCTTTTTTTTTTTTTTTTTACAGTGAGATATGGGGTCAATAAGACCCCACATCTCACCTCTAGGCTGGGAAGTCTGAAATAAAAATAAAAAGCGATACTGGCTGCGATCGTAGCGGTGAGTCGATAGAAGCGGCGGGGGGGGGCGTCCCCTCCGTGAGAACGATCAAGCGGCAGAACACCCGCTGTGATTGTTCCTTTATGGTGTAGGGAATCGCCGGCTGAAAAAGCTGATATCTGAATGATGCTTGTAGCTGCACCCATCATTCAGATATCTATGCACAAAGTCAAGGAAGTCATATGCCGGCGGGCGGGAGGTGGTTAACTTTTTTTTTTTTATAACATAAAGTTGTCCATTTATACAATATTTATAACACCTAGCATGTACATACCAAAAATGACACCCCAAAATAGATTCTCCTACTCCTCCCTGAGTACGGCGATACCACATGTGTGAGACTTCCGCAGCCTGGCCACATACAGAGGCTGGGTATTGCAGGGTATATCTCTCCCACTGTACCGATCGGTACAGAGAGGGGGGAGAGAGGACATGACGCCGGTTTGTTTACAAGTGATCGGTCCATCATTTGACGGAGCGATCACCTGGTAAACGGCCGCTATCAGTGGCCATTTACTGCGATGCGCTGGGTCCTCTGGACCGGGCGGTAACGGACACTCCCGTGTGCGCGCCCCAGGGGGGCGCGGGAGCGTGATTCTGGGAGGACTTCAATGTACGCCCTCCCAGAATTAACAAACCGCCTTGTAGCCGTCATTCGGCTATGGGCGGGTCGTTAAGTTGTTAAATACGGCACATATGCTCCGAGGCCCCATTTATTCCTGTGGTGTTCTCCGAGGCACTGTTGGAAGCCACCATGAATGCTGCTTGTCCATAGGAATCAATTGGCAGTGACATGTGCATTATAGAAGGGAGCCAGTGGGGCCATGTCAGAGGAAAGATGGCTTGAGGCAAGTAGTATTCCAGGTGGGGGAATTTAGTAATGAACAACCTCACTAAGGCCTCGTGCACACTGGACGTTTTTACAGCTGCTGTTTTTGGCTACAGGTGTTTTTTATTTTTTTTGTCTGAAGCCAGTAAATCTGCCCTGCATGTTATACTATGTGTCCATGCACACATAGGCTTTATCAGCAGTTTTTGGCAGGGGCTTTTCTGGCTGGAAACCCCCCCCCCCCCAGGACTAGTGGCTTTGAAGAGATTTTTTTTTTCGGCTGGAAAAACACTGCTATTCGTCGTTTGAGCCATAAGCTTTTGTCGGAGTATAGTTTTGCTAAAAAACGCTACTGCTAGACGCTATAAAAAAACTTGCGTTAACACAGCATTCTACAGCTAAAGCTACTGGCATTTTTATAACTGACCAGAGTGTGCGGTGAGGAGAGCCCATCAGCAGCATGTCCTCACAGGGGAAACGTGTAAAGGTAATCGGGGCACTGATCATCAGTGCCCTGATTGCAATGCAGCCCCAACAGTGCCTATCAGTGCCCTTCAGTGCAGCCTAATCCATGCACATCTGTGAAGGAGAAAGATTACTTGTATACGAAAGAAAATATCAAAATCTTTGGTCGTTTTTAGGGAAAACAAAATAAGCTGTGGCGATTTAAATACCACCAAAAGAAAGTTCTATTTGAGTTAAGAAAATTATAAAAAAAAAAATCATATGGGTACAGTGTTGCATGACCACGGAATTGTCACTCAAAGTGTGACAGCACTGAAAGCTGAAAAATGGCCTGGGTCAGGAAGGGGGTGAAGCTCTAATGTCCACTCTGCTGACGTGACCAAGTTCAATCTAGGCACCACGTCATCCCGCTTTCTGAAGTTTGGATCCGCCAGGTGCCTGGACTGATGGCGGTCTCAGCCTCTCGGTGAGCTGCTGAGATGGCCACTCCCCGCCCCTACACAGCTCGGTGCTCCAGTGAGTGTGGAGGAGCAGAGATGCTGATGACAGTCAGCAGCTCTCCTCTCGGGGAGCCAAAGGAACCGAGCCATCGGCAGTGTTCGATGGCTCAGTTCTCAGTGCAGAGATGCCGGGGGACAGATGCAGCACCTAGGTAAGTATCAATCTGGAAAAAAAAAACCTACTTCTTTAAAAACTGCTGTAGCCCGGTCCCAGGGCTATCACACAAGGTTGCAGTCCTGCTCTCCGAACATATAATAGTTTCAATCAAGTGTACGCACATGTAATGTCCCTCAGGGTGGAAAATGACAGACAAGGACACCTAGGGGGATGTGTTTTTTTAAAGTGCCGTTCCCTGACTTGCTATCCCAAGAATAGATGAGCCCTGGTAATTTTAGGAGAAAATATTTGCCACCCCTGCTTCACTCACTTTAAAAAGGTTTACTCTCTAAGAGGGTCTTCAAGGGCTAGAACAATTGAAAATACGTTGCCACTGCCCTAGACCTGTACAGCACTCTGCTGTTAAGTCCATGCCTTGCTTTTTGTGCCAGGATGAGGCAGAGTCCAGTGCCTGAAGTGACAATATAGGCTGACCCACGTTTTACAACTAGCAGGGTCCAGGTACAGCATGTGGGGTACTTATCCAAAAGCTGTGCAATGTGTCTACATGTCTGGTGTGTGGCAGAGTACGTGAATTAACATGTTCCTAATGCTGCAGCTGCTGCCCCCCCCCCCCCCCTCTGTGTCAGCAGTCCAGGGAGAAGTTCTCTGTACTAGCTGCCACTATTTGAGAGCAGCGTGGCTGTGCAGGGCTCCACCCACACTGCCTTGTCATTCAGACACCACCTTGGCGGCTGTCAGCTTGTAGTTCTCAATGAACTACCACGGTGCTGTGGAGCGTCGTGGTAGTTCATTGCGTCTTCCTATAAGGGAGTATGGGATGTACGTATAAACCCATACACTGACAGTGTGCAGGAGGCCTGCATTGTATCAGTGATCTGCAAGTGATTGTAAAGTCTTGTTTTTATTTATATCTAAAAAAATAAATAAACATGTCATACTTGCCTCCACTGTGCATCTCATTTTGCACAGAGTGGCCTCGATCCTCGACTTCTGGGGTCCCTCGGCAGCTCTCCCAGCTCCTCCCTGCATCAGATACCCCCTCCCCCCTAGGAGAAGCACTGTCCTGGGAGGTTACCTTGCAGGTGCACTCCTGAGTCCAGCATTTGCGTCTAAGCACGAATGGCGGACTTGGCCCCGGCGCCCGCGTCATTGGATTTGATTGACGGCAACTGGAGCCAATGGCTGCACTGCTATCAATCTATCCAACAGCCGTTTCTCAGCAACACTGATTTTCAATGCAGAAAACGTGTAATAAACTTTCTAACAATTGCTTAGTTTAAAGTGGACCTTTTGGATAGTAAAAAAAAATGTTTCTGCAAGTAAATGCCTTATACAGCCCACTTCCCGTTTTCTTGTCTGGTCATTAGCCTAGGCTTATGAAATCATGCATCCCTCTACCCCCCGAGAGTTTTCCAGGAAGGGGGATGTGTCATAAGAGGGCTAATGAGATCTGGAGGTGTGTGTCTCTGTGTAAGTCCAGGAAGTGAACAGGCAGCAGCTTCAGCTGCCCACATTTAAAATGGTTGCAGCCAGACTGCATGGAGGGAGATTTCTGCAGCATATTGGGCAAGTACAGAATCACAGCATATATAAAATATGCAAAGTGGTTGGAGGGAAGCTCCAGAATGGCAAAGATGTTGTTACAAATTATGTGAGCAGACTGCAGTTCCTCCAAAAGTGGAACTTCTGCTTTGAGCACTATTGCCTGGCCACTAGAATGCAGTGCTGTTAACATTGTACCCACACAAAATTAACGTTTTTTTTTTTTTTTTCCCCACAAATAAAGCTTTATTTTGGTGGTATTTGATCACCTCTGCGGTTTTTATTTTTTGCGCTATAAACAAAAGAGCCTGACAATTTAGAAAAAATGTTTTTATTTTTTTTACTTTTTGCTATAGTAAATGTCCCTTTTTTTTAAACAAAATTTCCTCATTGGTTTAGGTCGATATGTATTCTTCTACATATCTTTGGTAAGAAAAAAAATCACAATAAGCCTATATTGATTGGTTTGCGCAAAAATTATAGCATCTACAAAATAGGGAATAGATTATGGCTTTTTTCTTAATATAATTTTTTGTTTTGGGACTGGGACATTGCTGCGGACAGATCGGACACTTTAGCGATCAGAGCTAAAAATATGCACTGATTACTGTATAAATGTCACTGGCAGGGAAGGGGTTAACACTAGGGGGCGGTCAAGGGGTTAACTGTGTTCCCTATGAGTGTTTCTAACTGTGGGGGGTGGGCTTACTGGGACATTAGAGATCACTGTTCCCGACCACTGGGAACAGTGGATCCCTGTCAGAACGAGGAAATGCCTTGTTAACATAGGCATCTCTCCGTTCTGCCTGTGTACAAGGCAACTGTGGGCCACCGGAGGACATTGAGTCCTCCCGACCTGCGGGCATGTGCTGCCGGCCCGCAAATGAGCCTGCGCGAGCCGCCGTCAAACGACCTTCTCTTTTTTTTTTTTTTTTTAGCCCCTGTCTTTTGATAAACTTACAAAGGAGTGGAATTCTGCTTTCAGTTCAGATGTTTATAGTTGTGCTGTGAGATTGCTGTGTAAAGTACACACATTGGTACCAGTGCTGCCTATTACCAGCCGCTCCTGTCTCTGCACATTCTTGGATGTGTGGGGATGATAAGTTTGTGTATCTGTGTTTGACATCGAAATGCACGTCTGCAGCTGCAAGTTTTAAGATTACGCTGGATTTATTTAATAACCTCAATAGCAGCCAGAGATCAGGCTTTACACCCTGGCTAGCAAATTCTAACTGGTTGCCGTGGGTTACTATGTAGCTTTATTTTGTCCGTGTGTATGAAAGGTTTGCTTGGAGCCAGCGGTGCTTGAAAAGGTGAATCTTTACTCTGGGATGGCTAACTTTAAAAAAAATATATATTTTTTTTATTTTTTATATTACATTTCTACTGTAAACACAACTTGTGCTCCTGAACAGCAACTTCACATTCTCATCATGCATTTGTGTTCTTTAAATGCAGAGTGCAGCTATCAGAAGTAACTTTTATTTCCCAACTACTTGTAATGCAATTCTGCCAAAGTCCTGCATTGAGGGAAATGTGCTGTTATTTCTTATTCA
This sequence comes from Rana muscosa, assembly GCA_029206835.1. Lineage (NCBI taxonomy): Eukaryota > Metazoa > Chordata > Amphibia > Anura > Ranidae > Rana > Rana muscosa. The sequence goes on from CM055127.1 coordinate 84,389,473, forward strand.
GCTTCTTACAATCCCTTGATCAAAGTGCTTACAACTTCCCAGTGATATTTTATGTAGACAGGACTGGCGTTGCTTTCTACAATGCGTGGCAGGTAACTGGTTAAGTCAGGCTTGTGGGCTGTCTTATATTGCAGCCATCCAATCGGTTTGAAGTGAAGCTCAGACAGACGGGCTGAACTGTGGAGTGGGTGTATTGGATTAGGCTGATCCTTCAGGCTTTGTTGAGATAGGGAAGCCATTTTGGGATCTTGCAGCAGTGTGGAATAGCAGATACTGTCAACTTACAAACTTCCTCTTTTCCCACCACTACAGCTGGATATGCAAGGACTTGGCATGTAGCGGTGTGTCTTCATTCCCTAGAACATGTGTCGCAGAGGCTCCAGGAACCTGGAAAGCTAGGTTTGCTTGTGTGCTTTCTCTCCTCCTTCAGTGCAGTTTCTACAGACTGATCATAGCAAGTTATAAATAGTTGAATGATCTTTCATTGTTGCTATGCTGCTTATATTATGTTTTGTAAAGCTTGTGCTCTCTGAAAGCTTCAGCGCAGCTCCAGATAGGAGGCCTGAGTAGCAAATTCATTGTACGTTATAAAGCAACAGGAATGCTATTTTGTGCCAGCCTTGTGTCGTGTTATTTTTTCTATTCAGGGGCAATCTGGCTTCACAATTTTTTTATTATTTTTTTGGGACAGCAGAAATTCTGATCATGCAGTCTGCTTTTAAGGTCCATGTTTTGTTTTTATAATGTTAAGTTGTGGTTTGTGTTAGGTGGTTGGTTGTTGAGTAATGATGATTTTGCTTTTAAAAATGAAAATAAGAGTGATTGATTTATTTTATTCTATTTTTTAAAATTGAAAGATCACACACAGGAATAAAGTGTATAAATCACTTAAATTGTAAATGTTCAGTCCTGGATTTACAAGCACTGCAGTTTGTATATTTGCCTCCTGCGGGACAACGTGGTTAATCCTTGCAGGTGTGATACGATATGTGAGGGGTTAACACCAGCAGGCAGCTCTGTCTGGAAGTGACAGTTGTATCTTCTGTCCTATAAAAGAGCTCCTTGTGTCCTGCACATGTGCTCCATTGTATGGCAACATTTGCTGCAGCTCTGCTCTGTAAAATCTCCAGGCAGATGTCAGTGTGATCACTGAATGCTTGTGGCTTGGATCAGCAGACGAATTCTAGTGCCCATTGAACAGACCCCTGCTGTGAGCAATTGCTTTTACTGTCATCCTGCTTTTGGGTGAATGGGGATGCCAAGTCTTCCGTCCTAATTGTGCAAGTCTTGCTTTTAACCCTTTTCAAGGCATCCTGATGGTGTACTGTATTTGGAAGCCAAGTTCGGTCTGTGAGCTTGTCAAAATGTGTTTCAGGGTTGGTATGTATTATTAGGTAAGAATCTTTAAAGTTAGACTTACTACTTTGATAATGGAAAGATTGACTAGGTCTGTCCTTGACCATGAGGAGCATGTTGATCACCATAGCTAAATTGGTTTCTGGCAGCTGGTGGGTTTTTAAATGTACAGTATGTGTGAGAGAGGCACGTGTGTGTGTTGCTCTCTGCTACGTAGCTGTATATGGGTCAGATACTTGCAAGATATGTTCAAAGCTCATTTTTAAAAGTACAGTGTTGCAATGTGAACAATAATTGCTTCAGAACCAATTTGGGGTTTAGCTCCCATTCACACAAGAGCGACTTGTCATGCGATTTGACAGGTCGCACACTTGTCGGCAAAGGCACTGTTCAAATCGGTGCGATGCCAACTTTGCATCGATTTGAAAAAGTAGTTCCTGCAGTACATTTGGCGATTTTTTTTTTTTTTTTTTTTTTTTTTTTTTTTTTTTTGTGCAACTTGCATAGGCATTGGTGCATGAAGCTGCACAGATGTCTTCCAAGTCGCACTGACATGCGGCTTTGAGAATGAATGCCACTTTGAAATCGCACAGTGTGAATGAGGGCTTAAGGGATCCTTTTAAAGGCATTTTTTTTGTTTGCTTTTGGATAGTGAAGGATTGGAGCACGTCTATTATTTATTTTTTTATTTTTTTGGTCTTAATGAGTAATAGCCCTAGGTTTTGTTTAATGCCCTGTTCTGGGTGTCTTTATGACAATGAAAGCAGATGCTTGTTTGATCCAATTTTATCAAACACATTTAACCAGTCAAAGTTCAGCATTCAGACAGCAGTAACCAATGCCAACCTGCCTTATTTATTCTTTCAGCTGAAGTCTGGTTAATTAGGAGACCCAGTCCCAGCACCTCAACTTCTTTGGTCTCCCTAGCTCTTTAACCTCTGTGTGCCACTTCCTATTGTGGTACACCTGCCGGCTGGATCCCGAGCCCCGCTGCCTGTGTTTACAGTCTCGGCCCACATCCTGCTCCCTCATCACAGGATTTGACTGACAGCAGCCGGAACCAATGGCTCCCTCAGCAAAGCCAATGAGACCAGAAAGTGGGGAGACAGCCGCTGCAGACATGCACCACGCTGGATCGAG
>CM055127.1:84396968-84421968 GCA_029206835.1 Rana muscosa
ATCACTGAAAACATTGGAGCCAGAGCAATAATTCTAGTGCTGGACTCCTCCAACTCTAAACAGATAACCTGTTTTTTCTAGCAAAAAATACTGATTTAAACTTGTAAACAGAAAGTGCCAGAAAAGGCTTGGTCTTCATGTGGTTAATACTGGTTTAAAGTGGATGTAAACCCTCACATATACCCAGTGAAGTGAACAGCCTCAGATGATACACTGGGATGGAACAAATTCTCCTACATAAGTTTTACTTGCATATTTTCATCTTCCTATATTCTTTAGAATTTTCACTTCCTCATTCAGCACTGGGAGTGTTGTCTTGGCTTACACTAGTGGACAGCTGATTGGAGGAAAGGCGCGCGCGCGCACACACACCCTCTCCACATCGCTGCATGATTAATCGTTAAAAGTGTCCGATGTGTCCGCCACAATGTCTAAGTCGCACAAAAAAAAGCTGATCGCCGCCATTACTAGTAAAAAAATTTTTTTTATAAAAATGCCATAAAACTACTACCTATTTTGTAAACGCTATAACTTTTGCGCAAACCAATCAATAAACGGCGATTGCGTTTTTTTTTTTTTTCCCCCCCTAAAATATGTAGAAAAATATGTATCGGCCTAAACTGATGGAAAAAAAGTTTTTTTTATATATTTATAGCAAAAAGTAAAAAATATTACATTTTTTTTCAAAATTGTCGCTCTATTTTTGTTTATTAGCGCAAAAAATAAAAACCGCAGAGGTGATCAAATACCACCAAAAGAAAGCTTTATTTGTGGGAAACAAAGGCGTCAATTTTGTTTGGGAGCCACGTCGCACGACCGCGCAATTGCCAGTTAAAGCGACGCAGTGCCGAATCGCAGAAAGGGGCCTGGTCTTTATGCTGCGTATTGGTCCGGGGCTTAAGTGGTTAAAGACTAAACCTTTTGCTGGCACTTGCTTACAAGGTAAAATCAAAATTTTTTGCTAGAAAATTACTTGGAATCCTTGGAAACATATATATATATATATATATATATATATATATATATATATATAATGTATTTTTATTTTTTTTTAGCAGAGACTCGAGAATAAAATGGTGGTTGTTGCAATTTTTTTATGTCACACTGTATTTGCGCAGCGGTCTTTCCATTTTTTTATTTATTTAAAAAAAACAAAAAACTTTTTAATGAATTAAAAAAAAATTGCCGTAAACTGTAAAGTTGGCCCAATTTTTTTTGTATAATGTGAAAGATGTTATGCTGAGAGAATCGTGGTCTTTCTTCTGCGCAAAAAAAATTGTGATTCTCATTTTAGCTAAAATCGTGCAGCTCTACGAGGTAGGTAGAAAAATGACTCGACTTGGTGCTTTGAAGAGAGATAAGAAAACACTACAGATGTGTCCAGGTCAAATTTCATGAATCGGGTTTACATCCACTTTAATGCCTTGTTTATGAGGGTAATTGCTACAGGATATTATTTTGCTTTGAGACCGTTTCTTAAAAGGGTTGTAAAGTCTCCAGGTTTTTCACCTTCTGTGCTGCAGCTTCCCTTAGAGCACCCCTTTTTCCTACCTGAGCCTGTCCATTCCAGCGAAGTGCACCAGCTCAGCGACTCCAGATGCTGTCTCCGTCCTCATTGGATAGATTGATAGCAGCAGGAGCCAATGGCTCTTGCTGCTGTCAGTCTAATCCAGTAACATGGGAGCGGGGGGTGGGGCTGAGTCTTGCTGTCTGTCAATGTCAAAAAAAAAATTAACCTTTACAATCAAGTGCCACATGTAGTTTCTGTGGACTCTTAATTTTCGATTGTTCCAATAATTCTTATTTGATTCCAACCTGTAGCTTGGAGGCTACGTATATGTCTATGCATATGAGCTGTCATAGTCCTTGTGTGTAGATGCTTCTTTATTGTGTCACTTGTAGATTGCACCTCGTTTCTTCTGGCGTAATACAAATATAACTACATTTTTTGTTTTGCAATATATATATATATTTTTTTTTGAGCTTTTTATTGACCGTGCACTGTTCTTTTTAGATGCTTTTAGCCAACTTGTTTGGCAACTTGTTGCTTCAGGGGATCGCACTGCTGCCAGGAGTGCAGTACATGTACTAACTTAAAGTGCAATGGGAGTACTGATAAAAAGTGTCTGCAACTGTGGATTCGGACAGCCATCTTGTTAGAGCCTGTGTCCTAATTGGACACGGGATGTGTGTTCCCACCACCTGTGACTTGCTGATGGGGACTATTGAGATTAGTGCTGTCTTGCTGCAATGCGGGGGAACACCCTTAATGCATGTTATGTCAAATAATGTGCATGCTACCCCAAAATGTTGGTGTAAACTGGCCCTTTTTGTGGGGGTATATACCTTCTTAACTGTTGGTTACACAAAATAGCAGAGTGTTCCAGGAAAATTTCAGTTTTATCAAACCAGAAATATTATTTTTTGCTACTAAGTGATCATATCATACGTTGCCTGTAACTATCCAGCGGTTACATTACTTGCATATTTGTATAATATTTTACTTGGCTGTAAGACCCCTTTCAGGCGCTTTTGGGCTAAAAAGAGCGCCTTAAAAACGCCTCCCCTGCAGTCTCGGTGTGAAAGCCCGAGTGCTTTCACACCGAGGCGATGTTAAAAAAAGGGTTGATAAAAAAAAGTCCTGCAAGCGGCGTCTTTGGAGCGGTGTATACACCACTCCTGGCCATTGAAATGAATGGGCACCGCTGCCGAAATGGCTGCAAAGCGATTTGACAGCGGCGCTGCACGGGCACATTTAACCCCTTCATCAGCCGCTAGCGAGTTAAAAGCACCCCCGCTAGCGGCTGAATAGCGCCGCTAAAACTAAGCCTAAGCAGCAGTAAGTTTAGCTAGACTTTAAATGAATAAATCCTCCGTGTAATATTTCTATTTATCTCCAACTAGTAACTAATAGTGTTATTTATTTTATTGTGCACCAAATACTAGTGGAAGTAAGCACAAATGTTTAGGCATCTGTAACAGCCCTTTGCATACATAGGGGGTTATTTATGAAAGGCAAATCCACTTTGCACTACAAGTGCAAAGTGCAGTTGCTATAAATCTGAGGGGAAGATCTGAAATGAGGGAAAGCTCTGCTGATTTTATTATCCAATCATGTGCAAGCTAAAATGCTGTGTTTTTTTGTTTTCCTTGCATGTCCCCCTCGGATCTACAGCGACTGCACTTCCAAGTGCAATTTCAAGTGCACTTGTAGTGCAAAGTGGATTTGCCTTTAGTAAATAACCCCCATGTACTGTTTGCAGTTTTAAACTTCTGGAGCTAGTGGTTGAATTGGGTGTTCTCCACCTACAAAAACAGTCTAAAGCCTCGTACACACGGTCGGACTTCAAACAAACTTTTCCATGGATTTTTGTTCAAAGGAAGTTGGCTGGGCACACCCATAGCATACACACGCTTGGACTTTTCTGAAAACTTTCCCAACATCAAGTGGTTTTTCTGCTCTTTACTGCCACCCTTTGGTCAACTTCTGCTATTGTTGGTTGATATTAACATTGGTTCTGGGCATGCGTATTTGTACTTTGGACAAAAGTCCGATGGATTTCTGTACACACGATAGGACTTTGCACCATCGGACTTTTGTTGCCGAAAAGTTTGTCCGTTTGCAGAGCGAACTTTTGGCCGATGAAAACCGAAAAAGTTTGTCCGATGCTTGCTCATTTTGAAGTTTGTTGGCAAAAAGTATGACCGTGTGTATGGATGGGGCTTTAGATTATCCAGCTTTTAGGGCTTGTCTAGACCATGTTTTCTAAGTGTCTTGTTCACACCATACAGGTGGTCTGCAGAAAAATACAGCTCAACATGACCTAAACAAGTACAGTGCCTTGAAAAAGTATTCCTACCTCCTTGAAATTTTCCACATTTTGTCACGTTACAACAAAAAACATTACTCTTTCGTCCATGGACCGACACAGCTTCTCTATTGACAAAGTGGGTATTATCCGTTAATTAGGAGTGACTAGGCAGAAAAACTTGTAAAAAGTGTTGCATCACACCTTCTACAGTACCGCCCAGGGGGCGGACCCTCTGGGTATACCCTCTCAGTCTGCATCTTCGCAGATCAGTTTTTTTCTGTCTAGCAAGGAGTAGGACATGGCTCCCTTCGGGCCCATTGGTCCGGGGAAAAAAGATTATATATATATATATATATATATATATATATATATATATATATATATATATATATAATTTTGCTACATTTGTTGTTTCCTTCGATCAACTGCCGACTGGGTGACAGGCTGGATCCTCGATCCTTGTAGTCTCCCCAGTTTCGGCCATCGAGCGTGTGCCGACCCTAGCTACGCGCTGGGTTTTCCACGACATGCCCGTCACTCCACGGGTGGCCGGTGAGCTTACGCTCCAGGGCCTGCATCGGACCGCTCAGCTTCGGCTGACCTTACGGCCGAGTCGCAGCAGCCTGTCCGGTGAGCGTCATGCTCCAGGGCATACATATGATCGTCCCTTCTGGGTCCAATCACAGCATGCCTGGCCAACAGTCACCTTCCGTGCGTGGACGATGATCTGTTTGGAATGTCTTCCAGCAGAATACATGCAGGATAGGTAAGTAAAACTCCCCTGCCTCGGCTGGGTGATTTAGCTGGACATTCCTGGAGAGATCAAGTAAGTGGTTGTGGCCCCTTTCTTCCCTCTCTCCCTGCCTTTCCCTCCTCCCTGAGCTTCTAGCTAAAGGTTGCTGGGTGCTGGGGGTCACCTAGGGGGTCCCACTGGAGAGGGGCTGGCTGTAACTAACATTTAAAAGAAATGTCATTTTTGCTTACCTGTGTTTCTGTGTCTCCATGCTGTCGGCGGCCATTTTGAGGTGGTCCATGCCAAGTTTGGCCTCTTGTAACTGCCTGGCGGCCATCTTCCTGTGGTTCAGCCACACCCACTGGCCCCTATCAGGTGATCGGCGGCCATGTTTGTCCACCCTGTATGCAGATATTGCCGTTCGGCGGCCATCTTTTTGTGGGCTATGGCTGCCTGACCTCTATCTTCTGTCGGCGGCCATTTTCTTAGAGCCCACATTATCTTCCATACAGACGTTTTTGGCAACCATTTTGCGAGAGCCTCCGGCCTCTAGGGTGCATTACACTGGCGCGAAAATTCACACAGGAAGTGCTGATAAAAGAAGCAGACTGACACAGCAGCAAGGGGACAGCATCACAGGCGCAGCATAGCAGTACCTATCCAGGGTGGTGAGTCCTCTGGGTAACCCAGCATCTCTGCAGCGCAGGAGGGTGGCCTATTGATATCTTGCCTGGAGCCCTGTGAGTGTCAGCGTGTGGTCAGCATGGCATCTGAGCCAGATGTCTTCTCCCCTGAAACACCAGATTTAGCAGCTGGTGTCCCTGAGGTGTCTATGGACGCTATGTCGGCAATCCTAGAGGCGTTTGCTGCCAGGGTGGAAGCAGCACACGGGAATACAGGGGGTAATAAACGCCCCCGTCCCCTGCAATCTTCTGGGGATATTTCTGATGCAGAACCAGGTCCAGCTACGGCTCATGGCCCAGATTCTGATGCATCAGAGACTGCAGACAGTGACCGATCGGACAGTGAGGAGGACTCCAAGTCCAGGTCAGTACGCGAGACTGCTTTGGTATCTGACCTTATTACTGCAGTGCGGGATATGCTAAAGTTGGAAAGGACTGAAGAAGTAGCAGATACTCCAGTCCCCTTTGGGTTTCGTAAACCTGCCCGCACTGCTAAGGTGTTCCCTTGTGTGTCTTATTTTGACAAACTCATACAAGGAATGGGAGAACCCACTGAGGGTCTTTACAGCCCCAAAGAGGTTTGCAGTACGGTACCCCTTTGAGGAGAGTTTTCTGAAGATATGGACCTCTCCCCCTATAGTGGACCCTTCGGTGTCCAGACTTAATAGAGCCACCACTATTCCAGTAGAAGGGGCTCCTGTTTTCAAGGACCCTGTGGATAAGAAGGCTGAAGCACTCGCTCGCTACCTATACTCAGTGGTAGGCTCGGCAGTACGCCCGGCATTGGCGGGGGCCCTAGTGTCTCAGACACTTACTGAATGGGCAAAATTGCTACTCCAGGGGTTAAAGGAGCGAGATGCTCCTCCTAATGAGATAACTTTGGCCGACCAGTTGGTCCAGGGCCTTAAGTTTGTCTGCGAGTCAGACATGGATACTATTCCCCTGCTGTCAAGAGCTTCAGTTTATGCAGTAGCAATACGCCGCCTGATCTGGCTAAAGGGCTGGTCTGCGGACCAGACTTCCAAGAAAGCCCTATTGGATCTGCCTTTTAAGGGCGACAGACTTTTTGGGGCTTCTCTGGATGACATCATCAAGGATGCCACAGGAGGTAAAAGCACTTTGCTTCCCCAAACTAGCAAGGGTAAGGGACCACGCCAAGGGCAAGGGCCCTCCTTTACTGCACGTAAGCGGTTTTTTCGCCCCCTTAAGGCGACAGGGAAAAGACCCCAGGCCGATAAAGCGCCTGCCCAAGGACAAAAGCATCCTTGGTCCCGCAGACCCAACAAGCCTGCGGACAAATCTGCGTCCACATGAAGGTCCGCCCCCACCCAGCTCTCGGGTGGGGGGACGTCTTCGCAAATTTGCGACTCAGTGGACTGCTCTAGTCTCCGACAGGTGGGTTTGCAAAGTAATCTCCTCAGGCTACAAGATAGAATTTCTCTCTTGTCCACCAGACAGATTCATCACCTCCAATCTCCAGCTACTACCGACCCGTCGGGAGGCCCTGTATGGGGCAGTCCAGGGTCTACTGGAACGCGGGGTAGTTATTCCAGTTCCAGAACAGGAACGGGGTCAGGGTTTTTACTCAAATCTGTTCATTGTGCCAAAGAAGGAGGGGGTTCGTCCAATCTTGGATCTCAGAGCCCTCAATTGCTTTGTGAAGGTACAAAGATTTCAGATGGAGTCGGTTCGATCCGTAATCACGGCTCTCCATCCGGGGGACTTTCTGGCCTCCTTGGACATCAAGGACGCATACCTGCATGTCCCCATATACTCCAGACACCAGAGGTTTCTGCGATTTGCTATCGGGAAGAACCACTACCAGTTTGTGGCCCTCCCGTTTGGCCTTGCCTCAGCACCTCTAAGACAGCGGGGTATCGCTATCACAGGTTACTTGGACGACCTTCTGCTGAAGGCCCCTTCAAGCTCAGAATTAGAGGTAAGCGTGTCCATTACCTGTCAGACTCTTCGAGACTGTGGTTGGATACTAAACACGCAAAAGTCAGTATTGGTGCCCACTCAACGCCTAGTGTACCTGGGGTTGATTCTGGATTCCTCAGAGGCAAAGGTATTCCTCCCTGTGGAGAAGTTGCAGACCCTCCGGGCTGCAGTACGGCAGCTGACTTCCAGGAATTGGTCGTCACTCCGTTTTTGCATGCGAGTGTTGGGCCTCATGGTAGCCTCCTTCGAGGCGGTCCCATATGCTCAATACCACACTCTAGTGTTACAGAAGGAAGTTCTGTCCAGATGGAACAGATGACCTTCATCTCTGGATTATCAAATCCGAGTGAGCCACCTAGTCAGGAGATCCCTGGTATGGTGGCTGACAGCACTGGCTCTAATGGCCGGGAAGTCATTTCTTCCGGTTTACTGGATAGTGATCACGACGGACGCCAGCCTTACAGGTTGGGGGGGAGTCTGGGGTGTCCAGTCGGCGCAAGGTCGCTGGACCCCAGAGGAAGCCCTCCTGCCGATCAATGTCCTGGAGATCCGGGCGATCAAGCTGTGCCTCTTCAAATGGTCTCAGAGACTGCAAGGGCGTCCAGTCAGGATCCAGTCAGACAACGCCACAGCAGTGGCATATGTCAATCATCAAGGAGGAACAAGAAGCTCAGCTGCAGCATCGGAGATCGCTCGCATCCTGAAGTGGGCAGAGAGGAGTGTACCGGCACTGTCGGCTGTGTACATTCCGGGTGTGGAAAACTGGCAGGCGGACTACCTGAGCCGCCAGATGCTGGACCAGGGAGAATGGTCCTTACACCCGGAGGTGTTCCAACTCCTCTGCCAAAGATGGGGCACACCAGACGTAGATCTTCTGGCTTCCCGACTCAATCGGAAGGTATTGAGGTTTGTGGCCCGGTCAAGAGACCCATGGGCAGACGCAACGGACGCGTTGGTAGCATCGTGGGGTCAGTATCGGCTAATCTATGCCTTCCCTCCCTTAAGGCTTCTTCCTCTTCTGCTCTGCAGAGTGGAGGCAGAGGGAATTCCAATGATCCTAATCGCTCCAGATTGGCCTCAGCGTCCTTGGTACGCCGATCTAGTACGTCTGGTAGCAGACGTCCCCTGGCGCCTACCACTACGGAAGGACCTGCTATCGCAAGGTCCCATATTCCATCCTGCTTTACAGTCATTGGCTTTAACGGCATGGCTGTTGAGAACCAGGTACTGAGAGATCGGGTCCTGTCAGACTCAGTAATCTCTACTATGAGAAGTGCTCGGAAACCGTCCTCTAGGAAGGTCTATCACCGCACTTGGAGGGCCTACATCTCCATGTGTGAGGAAATGAAATGGCATCCGCGTACCTATTTGGTTTCCAGAATCCTGCTGTTTTTACAGCATGGGGTAGACCAAAGGCTTGCCCTAAGTACGATTAAGGGACAGATATCTGCCCTGGCTGTCTTTTTTTTTCAGCGACCCCTGGCGACTCACTCTCTCGTGAGTACATTTGTGCAGGGGGTTCGACATGTGGCCCCTCCGGTCCGCCCCCCCCCCCCCGTTACCTCCGTGGGACTTGAACCTGGTCCTCTCGGTGCTTCAGAAGGCACCGTTTGAGAATATTAGAGATATTCCCCTGTTGACACTTTCTCAGAAGGTGGTCTTTTTGGTGGCTGTTGCGTCAGTTAGACGAGTCTCTGAGCTGGCAGCCCTGTCCTGCAAGGCTCCCTATTTGATTTTCCACAAGGATAAGGTGGTGCTGCGGCCGCAGCCTTCCTTTCTTCCGAAAGTCGTTTCGGCTTTTCATCTCAACGAAGACATTGTACTTCCATCCTTGTGTCCTCAGCCGTCGAATCCTAAGGAGTCGGCGTTGCATTCCTTGGACGTTGTCCGAGCTTTGAGAGTATACATATCTGCTACTTCCCTGTTCCGGAAGTCAGACTCACTGTTTGTTTTGGTGGCTGGTCCCAAGAAGGGCCAAGCAGTCTCATCGGCCACCATCTCTAGGTGGATCCGACAGTAATCCAGGCTTACGCCTTAAAGGGTCAGGCGCCCCCCTTTCCTGGCACGGCGCATTCGACCAGGGCAATAGGTGCCTCTTGGGCTTTCCGAAATCAAGCGTCTGTTTCCCAATTATGTAAAGTGGCGACTTGGTCGTCCGCTCACACTTTCACAAAATTCTACCAAATTGATGTAGGTGCATCTTCGGATGCCTCTTTTGGCCGCAAGGTTTTGCAAGCGGCTGTTTAGAGTTGCAACTCCTCCGTTGGAGTGCTGTTTTGTGTTTGGGGTGAAGTTTATTTTTATGCTGTTACCACCCCTCGTTTTTTCTCTGACACTGCTTTGGAACGTCTCTCTTTGTCAATAGAGAAGCTGTGTCGGTCCATGGACGAAAGAGTACATAGGATTTTTTACTCACCGTAAAATCCTTTTCTCTGAGTCCATGGACCGACACAGCACCCACCCCTCCTTTTAAGTTTGTACTGCTTTTTGACGAACTGATCTGCGAAGATGCAGACTGAGAGGGTATATCCAGAGGGTCCGCCCCCTGGGCGGTACTGTAGAAGGTGTGATGCAACACTTTTTACAAGTTTTTCTGCCTAGTCACTCCTAATTAACGGATAATACCCACTTTGTCAATAGAGAAGCTGTGTCGGTCCATGGACTCAGAGAAAAGGATTTTACGGTGAGTAAAAAATCCTATTTTTATGTGATGGACTAACACAAAGTAGTGGCACATAATTGTGAAATACTGTAGAAGGAAAATGATAGATGGTTTTTCAACATTTTTATTTCAGCCCCCTTTTACTATTTTTTTTTTTTATATCAAATAAGGCCTCATGCACACTGGACGTTTTTGGCAGTAGATGTTTTTTTTCTACAGTCAATAAACTCTCCATGTTATCCTAGGTGTCCATGCACACATAAGCTGTTATCAGCAGTTTTGGGCAGTGGCATTTTTGAGCAGTAAAAAAAAACAAAAAACTAGTGGGTTCTGAGATGTTTTTCAGCTGTAAAAACGCTCTAACGCCGATTAACGCTCAAACGTCACTCACCAACGTTTAACGTTTTATGATCCATTAAAAAAAAAAGAGAATTTTTTTTCTTCAACATAAAACGCTAATAACTGCTGTTGAAAAACTCACTGCAAAGCTACTGGTGTTTTTATAATGTTATTTTAACGTCCAGTGTGCACGTGACCTAAAGGTTGACATGATACATATGCATATAATACAAAAAAAGCAATCCTATAAACCCTGTTATCTTCCCCTTTTATATTTGTTTACATCCTAGTAACCCCCACCCTTCCTCCCTCCTATCTCTTAACTTACAGAATTTGTCATTTGACATTTATCCTTTTCTCCCATTATGGATGGGGTCCCGCCCTCTGGGATCTTATTTCCGCGGCATACCTATAGGACTTTTTAAAACCTTTCCAGCACTCCCATTTTATCTATGGACTTCTCTCTCTTTCCCCTCTAAGCTCTGCTTCAGACTTTCCAATCTGTGTGTCTTCTCTACGCTAGTTATCCACTCCTGTACTGTAGGGCCTTCCGCCTCTTGCCATTTTTTTAGGGATAAGTCTTTTTGCTGCGTTGAGTAAATGTGGGATTACTGATTCTTTATATTGTTTTACCAGTCCTTCTATTCCATGTAGCAACACAATCCAAGGATCCTCAGGAATTTCCTTTTTAGTAATTTTATTAACTGTAGGATCTTTTTCCAGTATATTTTAATTTTTGGGCAATTTCCCCCACAGATGGGCCTTCGTTCCTATTGCCTTGCATCCACGCCAGCAGTCCGCTGATTTTCCTGGTTGGTATTTACTAATTTTTGTCGGGTTGCGTACCAGCTTGTAAGACATTTGTCATTCATTTCCGCCATTTTAGTGTCAACCGTGGAACTGTGGGTTAAAGCCCCCTTTACTCTAATGCCCCTAACTAAAATCTAGTGGAACCAATTTCCTTCAGAAGTCGTCTAATTTTAGTAGAGTACGCCTGTGTGTAATTTAATGTCAGTATAAATACAGCCGATCTGTGAAGCCATCAGAGGTTTGAAAACCTTGGTAAACAACTGTAATTCTACCATGGCCATCTACCTAAACTGACAGGCCTGGGCAAGGAGAGCATTAAAAGGGTTGTAAAGGTTTGTTTTTTTTATTTTCTAAATAGGTTCATTTTAAGCTAGTGCATTGCTGGTTCACTTACCTCTTCCTTCGATTTCCCATCTAAATGATTTTATTTTTTTGTCTGAATTTCTCACTTCCTGTTTCTCCTCAGTAAGCTTGCCCCCATCATCCGAGCGGGGGTTAGTCAGCCAGAAAAGCTTACTGAGGAGGAAAAGGAAGTGAGAAATTCAGACAAAGAAAACAAAGAAAAAAAAAACAGAAGGGAAATCGAAGGAAAAGGTAAGTGAACCAACAATGCACTAGCTTAAAGGAACCCCTTTAACCGCTTCAATACAGAGCACATTCCCCCCCCCCCCCTTCCTGCCAAGGACCATTTTTAGCTTTGAGTGCTGTCACACTTTGATTACAGTGTTGTGTGACCACTCAATTGTCCTTCAAACAAAATTTTGATTGTTTTCTTCCCACAAATAGATTTCTTTGGTGGTATTTGACCACAACTAGGGTTTTTTATTTTTTTCGAAAAAATTATATTTTTCTTCGTTTTGGCACTGAGGAGACACGAATATGTAGAATTGATGAGTGGCACTGACAGGCGTCACAGATGGGCAGCACTGATGATGAGATACAGACAGTCATTACTGTGACAGTCATCAATGTGCTGACTATCCCCCTGTTTACCGGCACTTCCTTGTTGCACTCTGTGATTGGTCACAGCTGATCATGTGGTAAAGATCCTACGTCATAGGGTCTTTGCCACGATTGGAGTTGTGGTGTGTCAGACTGACACCACCGATCTGCACGCCCCTGTGGCTTATCCTGCTGGACGTCATGACGTCCAGTCGGGATAACTTAACCACTTTGAACGTCATTCGGTTATATGGCGGGCGGGGAAGTGGTTAATCAGAAGCAGCTAAGAGGCCTATGCTAACTCTGGAGGAGCTGCAGAGATCCACAGCTCAGGTGGGAGAATGTGTCCACAGGACAACTATTAGTCGTGCACTCCACAAATCTGGCCTTTATGGAAGCGTGGCAAGAAGAAAGCCATTGTTGAAGGAGCCATAAGAAGTCCAGTTTTTCAGTTTGCAAGAAGCCTTGTGGGGGACACAGCAAATACTGTATATACTCGAGTATAAGCCAAAATTTTCAGCCCTTTTTTGGGGCTGAAAGTCCCCCCCCCCCCCCCCCCCCCCTCGGCTTATACTCGAGTCATATACATTTTTACATTGTAAATATTACCTGTAAAGAAGCTGCGGCGTCCATCGTTCGAATTCCGCGGCGTCCATCGTCCAAAATTCCACGGTCTCTTCCTGTTCCTTCCTTGATAGGCGAGTCTCAGCAGACACACTCCGCCTATCACGAACGTTCTCTCATCCTCAGTTTTCCAGCAGACGTCTGTGATTGGCGGAATACCCAACACAGTGTCTGCTGGGAAAAACTAAGGATGAGCGAATGATCGTGATAGGTGGAGAGTGTCTGCTGAGACTCGCCTATCAAGTAAGGAACAGGAAGAGACCGCGAAATTCGAACGATGGGCGCCGCGGAATTCGAACGATGGACGCCGCAGCCGCAACTTCTTTACAGGTAATAATTACAATGTAAAAATTTATATTTACAGGGAACAGCGAGCTAGGGAACAGTGGGGCATCGGCTTATACTCGGGCCAGTGAGGTTTCCCAGTTTTTTTGGGCAACATTAGGTACCTCGGCTTATACTCGAGTCGGCTTATACTCGAGTATATACGGTATGTGGAAGAGGGTGCTCTGGTCACATGAGACCAAAATTTAACTTTTTGGCCTAAAAGCAAAACGATGTGTGGCGGAAAACTATGTGGCACATCACCCTGAACACACCATCCCCACCGTGAAACATGTCCTGATGTGGGGATGCTTATTTTTCAGCAGGGACAGGGTAACTGGTCAGAGTTGATGGGAAGATGGAGGGAGCCAAATACAGGGCAATTTTAGAAGAAAGCATGTTAGTCTGCAAAAGACTTGACTGGGGCGGAGGTTCACCTTCCAGCATGACAGCGACTCTAAACATACAGCCAGAGCTACAATGGAATGATTTAGGTCAAAGCATATTCATATTCACAATTATGTGCCACTTTGTGTTGGTCGATCACAGGGATATGCAATTAGCAGACCTCCAGCTGTTGCAGAACTACAAGTCCCATGAGGCATAGCAAGACTCTGACCGCCACAAGCATGACACCCAGAGGCATGATGGGACTTGTAGTTCGTCAACAGCTGGAGGTCCGCTAATTGCATATCCCTGTTCTATCACATAAAATCCCAATAAAATACATTTACGTTTTTGGTTGTAAGTCTAGGGTTGTCCCGATACCACTTTTTTTAAGACCGTGTACAAGTACCGATACTTTTTTTCAAGTACTCGCCGATACCGATACTTTTTTTCAATGTCATGTGACAGTTTGAAAGATGGGCAGTGATAGGTGGCACTTGTGGGCAGTGATAGGTGGCACTTGTGGGCACTGATTGCCATCTATAAGTGCCACCTGATAGGTGGCACTGGTAGATGACACTGATTGCACTGATAGGTAGCACTTGTGGGTACTGATAGGTGATTGGCACTGAAATGCTGCGGGGGGGAAAAAAATGACACAGGATTAAAAAAAAAAACTGCTGCAATGCCCATCTTGGTACACCCTGCACTCGGCTGCAGTAAGCAGCAGCAGCAGATATCTTGTTACACCCAGCCCATATAGCTCGGGCTGGGTGTAACAAGATGTCTGCTGCTGCTTACTGCAGCCGAGTGCAGGGTGTACCAAGATGGGCGTGGGGACGTTCAGCCGCTGACGGCGACCGAATGTGACAGCACCGATCCTGATGTGGCTGCGCCCTGAACCCCTGCCAGCTTACCAGCTTCAACTGCAGGTGAGGGACTCGCTCTCCGCCTGCGGACTCTGTCCACCGACTGTGCCCGCCCTCTCCAGCCAGACTCCGCCCGCACTTTCCTCTCCCGCCCTCCCCAGCCACTGACTCCTCCCGCCCTCTCCGGCCAGACTCCACCCGCCCTCCCCAGCCACTCACTCTTCCCGCCCTCTCCGGCCAGACTCCGCCCGCACTCCCCTGCCCTCCCCAGCCACTCACTCCTCCTGCTCTCTCCGGCCAGACTCCGCCCGCCCTCCCCAGCCACTCACTCTTCCCGCCCTCTCCGGCCAGACTCCGCCCGCACTCCCCTGCCCTCCCCAGCCACTCACTCCTCCTGCCCTCTCCGGCCAGACTCCGCCCGCCCTCTCCAGCCACAAAAAAAAATAAAGTATCGGGTGAAGCATTGGGAGCATTTGCGCGAGTACAAGTACTTGGTATCGGTCCCGATACTAGTATCGGGACAACCCTAGTTGTAACATGACAAAATGTGAAACATTTCAAGGGGTATGAGTACTTTTTCAAGGCACGGTATATCTGTTTTGAGAGAAGTCTGGTAAATACCTTCAATGGTTACCTTTATGAAAATGCTTCCTGATAGGGTTTGGCTTCAACCCTGAGTTGCTGACCTTCAGCACTCTTTACAGGAGTGTCGGTACTCCTTATCCCTCTACTCCTTGCCTCTCTGCACTTGTTCAGAGAAGTGACTCCAAGCATTAAAGTTCTACCCCCCCCCCCCTAGTTCCTCATTACACTTGCCTTACCCCAATCTCTATTCAGTGCTGTGCAGAGTCTCTCTGCTTTCTTCTTCCTCACAGGGTAGATTGATAGTAGTGGGAACCATTGTCTCCTGCTGCTGTCAATCAAATCCTGTGGTGAGGGGGCAAGGCCAAGCTGCACTGTCTGTGTCCTATAGACCTAGGCAGTGTGCTCAGGATTGCGCCCACACAAGAAGCAACTTCCTATGGGGGGGGGGGCACTTGCTGGAAGAGGTGTACTCGGTAGCACCAGCAGGGGACCCCTTATGAGGAGGATAGGGGCTGCTCTGCAAAACCATTGCACAGGGCAGTTAAGTATAATGTTTATGAAAAAGTACAATCACTCTATGCATCATGACAGTTTAGCAACTAAAAACATTTTTAGAAAACTCCAGTAATGACCGTCTACATAATGCCTAAATACAGGTCCTTCTCAAAAAATTAGCATATTGTGATAAAGTTCATTATTTTCTGTAATGTACTGATAAACATTAGACTTTCATATATTTTAGATTCATTACACACAACTGAAGTAGTTCAAGCCTTTTCTTGTTTTAATATTGATGATTTTGGCATACAGCTCATGAAAACCCAAAAATCCTATCTCAAAAAATTAGCATATTTCATCCGACCAATAAAAGAAAAGTGTTTTTAATACAAAAAAAGTCAACCTTCAAATAATTATGTTCAGTTATGCACTCAATACTTGGTCGGGAATCCTTTTGCAGAAATGACTGCTTCAATGCGGCGGGGCATGGAGGCAACCAGCCTGTGGCACTGCTGAGGTGTTATGGAGGCCCAGGATGCTTCGATAGCGGCCTTAAGCTCATCCAGAGTGTTGGGTCTTGCGTCTCTCAACTTTCTCTTTCCAATATCCCACAGATTCTCTATGGGGTTCAGGTCAGGAGAGTTGGCAGGCCAATTGAGCACAGTAATACCATGGTCAGTAAACCATTTACCAGTGGTTTTGGCACTGTGAGCAGGTGCCAGGTCGTGCTGAAAAATGAAATCTTCATCTCCATAAAGCTTTTTAGCAGATGGAAGAATGAAGTGCTCCAAAATCTCCTGATAGCTAGCTGCATTGACCCTGCCCTTGATAAAACACAGTGGACCAACACCAGCAGCTGACATGGCACCCCAGACCATCACTGACTGTGGGTACTTGACACTGGACTTCAGGCATTTTGGCATTTCCCTCTCCCCAGTCCTCCTCCAGACTCCTTGATTTCCGAATGACATGCAAAATTTGCTTTCATCCGAAAAAAGTCCAGTCCGGTGCTGCTTCTGTGTAGCCCAGGTCAGGCGCTTCTGCCGCTGTTTCTGGTTCAAAAGTGGCTTGACCTGGGGAATGCGGCACCTGTAGCCCATTTCCTGCACACGCCTGTTCACGGTGGCTCTGGATGTTTCTACTCCAGACTCAGTCCACTGCTTCCGTAGGTCCTCCAAGGTCTAGAATCGGTCCTTCTCCACAATCTTCTTCAGGGTCCGGTCACCTCTTCTCGTTGTGCAGCGTTTTCTGCCACACTTTTTCCTTCCCACAGACTTCCCACTGAGGTGCCTTGATACAGCACTCTGGGAACAGCCTATTCGTTCAGAAATTTCTTTCTGTGTCTTACCCTCTTGCTTGAGGGTGTCAATGATGGCCTTCTGGACAGCAGTCAGGTCGGCAGTCTTACCCATGATTGCGGTTTTGAGTAATGAACCAGGCTGGGAGTTTTTAAAAGCCTCAGGAATCTTTTGCAGGTGTTTAGAGTTAATTAGTTGATTCAGATGATTAGGTTAATAGCTCGTTTAGAGAACCTTTTCATGATATGCTAATTTTTTGAGATAGGATTTTTGGGTTTTCATGAGCTGTATGCCAAAATCATCAATATTAAAACAAGAAAAGGCTTGAACTACTTCAGTTGTGTGTAATGAATCTAAAATATATGAAAGTCTAATGTTTATCAGTACATTACAGAAAATAATGAACTTTATCACAATATGCTAATTTTTTGAGAAGGACCTGTACTGTGGAATTCTTTTTTGATAGGTAACTTAATGTGTAAGTACTCCAGCTGTTTGTCCTTGGAACTGAATGCACCATGACTAGAGCAGGCAGACTTTAAATTGATTGCAGGCCTACACTATGCAAGTTGACTGGCTTCGAACATTTCCTCCAGGAAATTACTTGCTGAGTGCTTTCTAGCTGTGCAGTTTATTTGATCTTGTTTATTGCCAGATTTGTTGATTAACAGTCTATTGTTTACATTTTTCTTCACTAGAATGTGTTGCCTGTCACTGTGGCAGATCTGAACATAAAGGCATAATTGAATTGATAGGCCCCTTTCACACGGGACAGATCAGTAATGATCCGCCCCGTGAACCTCCGCTTTCTCAGTGGGGATCGCTCCGTTGATCCCCGCTGAGCCGGCGGATGAAGGGGGCAGTCCCCGCACACTGTGCAGGGACCGCCCTGTTAGAGCGCCGCTCTCCCCTATGGGGGATTGGATGACGACGGACCGTAGAGTAGGGTTTTCCTCCGGTCACACTTTGGCGGGTCAGATGTCAGCGGACATGTCACCGCTGACATCCGTGGCTCCATAGGGGTACATGGAGCATCCGTTCAGGTCCGCCTAAAAAAACTGACAGGCGGACCTGAACGGACCGTCCGTGTGAAAGAGCCCATAAAGTATCTGAAGCCTCTTTAAAGCAGACATATCAAGCCAGAAAAAAAATGGCTATAGAGCAACAAGATACATTTTGTGTTTAAAATCAGACCTGTGAAATTTTGGTTGGATAACATAGTGCCCCTGTTTTCAGAGTATGGACTTTACTAATGCATAGTCTAACAGGCCTTAAAAAAAAAAAAAAAAAAAAAAAGCTTTAAAAAGTCTTCACTGAGCGCTGCAGCCACAGGCACTGTGAAAAAATTAAAGTAAAAGCAAAATCCAAGCAAAAAGTTGTGATAGTTTATTGTAAATTAGGTGTGTGTGTGTGTCCTATCTATCTCAAAGTCTCGGGTCCCCTGCGGCCTAAAGGTGACCTAGAGAGTTAGGGAAAGCTGACATCCTTCTGTGTAGAGTGGGTTACAAGGCATGGTGGGTGTACTGAAAGATGAAATGGTGGGCGCCAGACAATATTTGAATGCAAAGAGATTTATTGTCTTTTGAACAGAACTGTGGTGGAGAGGGTTAGGGCCAGGACACCCTTAAGTAGATGTAATGATAAATGGCAGATGGCTATACAGGTGAAGGCCTCTAGCCAGACACCACTTCTTTTATAGGTAGGACCGATGTCTCCTATGGCAACAATCTTGTAGCAGTTACTAATGGTAATTGTATTAAACTATTGGTAACACAAACAGTTCATGAAAAGGCCCTCTGGCAGCCTAGCAGCCAAATGTCCCATGGATAGGCCTCGGGCCTAGCAGCCCGGGGCAGCATAACACGCATCCACCCAGACAGCCGTGCGGGTGGCACAGAATCCCGATCACCTGACTCCAGCCAAATAAATAGGCTCTCCCCACAGGCCAAGGGACCAAAGAAAGTCCCTGCCCATTGGCTGAGGCACCCAATTCATAGAGAGAGAGATATTCTATCTTGGTCTCATCAGACCAGAGAATCGTATTTCTCACCATCTTGGAGTCCTTCAGGTGTTTTTTTTTAGCAAACTCCATGTGGGCTTTCATGTGTCTTGCACTGAGGAGAGGCTCTGTCAGGCCACTCTGCCATAAAGCCCTGACTGGTGGAGGGCTGCAGTGATGGTTGACTTTCTACAACTTTCTCCCGACTGCATCTCTGGAGCTCAGCCACAGTGATCTTTGGGTTCATCTTTACCTCTCTCACCAAGGCTCTTCTCCCCCGATAGCTCAGTTTGGCCGGACAGCCAGCTCTAGGAAGGGTTCTGGTCGTCCCAAACGTCTTCCATTTAAGGATTATGGAGGCCACTGTGCGCTTTGGAACCTTGGCCAGATCTGTGCCTTGCCACAATTCTGTCTCTGAGCTCTTCAGGCAGTTCCTTTTGACCTCATGATTCTCATTTGCTCTGACATGCACTGTGAGCTGTAAGGTCTTATATAGACAGGTGTGTGGCTTTCCTAATCAAGTCCAATCAGTATATTCAAACACAGCTGGACTCAAATGAAGGTGTAGAACCATCTCAAGGATGATCAGAAGAAATGGACAGCACCTGAGTTAAATATACAGGTCCTTCTCAAAAAATTAGCATATTGTGATAAAGTTCATTAATTTCTGTAATGTACTGATAAACATTAGACTTTCATATATTTTAGATTCATTACACACAACTGAAGTAGTTCAAGCCTTTTCTTGTTTTAATATTGATGATTTTGGCATACAGTTCATGACAACCCAAAATTCCTATCTCAAAAAATTAGCATATCGTGAAAAGGTTCTCTAAACGAGCCATTAACCTAATCATCTGAATCAACTAATTAACTCTAAACACCTGCAAAAGATTCCTGAGGCTTTTAAAAACTCCCAGCCTGGTTCATTACTCAAAACCGCAATCATGGGTAAGACTGCTGTCCAGAAGGCCATCATTGACACCCTCAAGCAAGAGGGTAAGACACAGAAAGAAATTTCTGAACGAATAGGCTGTTCCCAGAGTTCTGTATCAAGGCACCTCAGTGGGAAGTCTGTGGGAAGGAAAAAGTGTGGCAGAAAACGCTGCACAACGAGAAGAGGTGACCGGACCCTGAAGAAGATTGTGGAGAAGGACCGATTCCAGACCTTGGAGGACCTGCGGAAGCAGTGGACTGAGTCTGGAGTAGAAACATCCAGAGCCACCGTGAACAGGCGTGTGCAGGAAATGGGCTACAGGTGCCGCATTCCCCAGGTCAAGCCACTTTTGAACCAGAAACAGCGGCAGAAGCGCCTGACCTGGGCTACAGAGAAGCAGCACTGGACTGTTGCTCAGTGGTCCAAAGTACTTTTTTCGGATGAAAGCAAATTTTGTATGGCATTCGGAAATCAAGGTGCCAGAGTCTGGAGGAAGACTGGGGAGAGGGAAATGCCAAAATGCCTGAAGTCAAGTACCCACAGTCAGTGATGGTCTGGGGTGCCATGTCAGCTGCTGGTGTTGGTCCACTGTGTTTTATCAAGGGCAGGGTCAATGCAGCTAGCTATCAGGAGATTTTGGAGCACTTCATGCTTCCATCTGCTGAAAAGCTTTATGGAGATGAAGATTTCATTTTTCAGCACGACCTGGCACCTGCTCACAGTGCCAAAACCACTGGTAAATGGTTTACTGACCATGGTATTACTGTGCTCAATTGGCCTGCCAACTCTCCTGACCTGAACCCCATAGAGAATCTGTGGGATATTGGGAAGAGAAAGTTGAGAGACGCAAGACCCAACACTCTGGATGAGCTTAAGGCCGCTATCGAAGCATCCTGGGCCTCCATAACACCTCAGCAGTGCCACAGGCTGGTTGCCTCCATGCCCCGCCGCATTGAAGCAGTCATTTCTGCAAAAGGATTCCCGACCAAGTATTGAGTGCATAACTGAACATAATTATTTGAAGGTTGACTTTTTTTGTATTAAAAACACTTTTCTTTTATTGGTCGGATGAAATATGCTAATTTTTTGAGATAGGAATTTTGGGTTGTCATGAGCTGTATGCCAAAATCATCAATATTAAAACAAGAAAAGGCTTGAACTACTTCAGTTGTGTGTAATGAATCTAAAATATATGAAAGTCTAATGTTTATCAGTACATTACAGAAAATAATGAACTTTATCACAATATGCTAATTTTTTGAGAAGGACCTGTATGAGTGTCACAGCAAAGGGTCTGAATACTTGGGACCATGTGATATTTCAGTTTTTTTCTTTTTTTAACCACTTCCTTACTGGGCACGTAAACCCCCCTCCTGCCCAGACCAATTTTCAGCTTTTCGGCGCTGACACACTTTGAATGACAATTGCGCGGTCATACAACACTGTATCCAAATTAAATTTTTATAATTTTTTTTTTTTTTTTTTCCCCACAAATGGAGCTTTCTTTTGGTGGTATTTGATCACTTCTGCGGTCTTTATTTTTTGCGCTATAAACAAAAAAAACGAAAATTTTGAGAAAAACACAATTTTTTTCTTTTTGCTATAATAAATATCCCAATAAAAAAAAAAAGTTTACGCTGATACGTATTCTTCATATTTTTGGTAAAAAAAATTGCAATAAGCGTTCATTGATTAGTTTACGCAAAAGTTATAGCGCCTACAAAATGGGGGATAGACTTATGTTTGTTTTTTTGTTAGTTTTTTTTACTAGTAATGGCGGTTATCTGCGATTTTTTTTTTTTTTTTTTTTTTTTTTTTTGTGAGGACTGCGATATTGCGGCGGGCAGATCGGACACTTTTGACACTATTTTGGGACCATTCACATTTATACAGCGAACAGTGCTATAAATATGCACTGATTACTGTATAAATGTGGCTGACAGGGAAGGGGTTAACACTAGGGGGCAATCAAGGGGTTAAATGTGTTCCCTGGGAATGATTATTACTGTGGGGGGTGGGGACTGACTGGGGGAAGTGACCGATCTGTGTCCCTATGTACAAGGGAAACAGCATCGGTCTCCTTTCCCTGACAGGACGTGGATCTCTGTTTACACGTTCCTGGCTCTGTGACTGCTGATCGCGGGTACCTGGCGGGCATCGCGGCCACCAGGCACGTGCATCAGCACCAGCATGACAAAACGGGCACAGCTATTCCCTGATGTGCGCCCGTGGCGGCGTGCCACGCGGAAGGTAACAGGAGGACGTCCAGAGACAGCCTCCTGGCAGTTCGGGTCCGCGCTGCGGCCATCCTTCGGCTATAGCGCGGATCTGAAGTAGTTAATAAATCTGCAAAAATGTCAACAATTCTGTTTTTCTGTCAATATGGGGTGCTGTGTGTACATTAATGAGAAAAAAACTTAAATGTTTTACTCTTTGTTATATTGCAGCCATTTGCTAAAATACCTTCCGTACCGTGTGTGTGTGTGTGTGTGTGTGTGTGTGTTTTATTTACATACATACATATAGAGGTCGACCGATATGGGTTTTTCGCTGGCCGATGCCGATATTTAGAAATTTGGGCGGCCGATTTTTGTGGCCGATTTTTGTGTGGCCGATTAAAAAAAAAAAAAAAAAAACCCTCACCCACTCCACTCCTTCCTGCTTACTCCCGTCACTCTAGCACACACTTGATGTCCTCAGTACAGATGGCACTGGCAGGTGGCACTGGTGTGGCACTGATTGGCACTAGCAGATGGCGCTGGTTTGGAACTGACAGTTGGCACTGGCAGGTGGCACTGGTGTAGAACTGGCAGGTGGCACTGGTGTAGAACTGGCAGGTGGCACTGGTGTAGAACTGGCAGGTGGCACTGGTGTAGAACTGGCAGGTGGCACTGATTAGCACTGGCAGGTGGCACTGATTAGCACTGGCAGGTGGCGTTGGTGTGGAACTGGCAGGTGGCACTGGTGTGGAACTGGCAGGTGGCACTGATTGGCACTAGCAGATGGCGCTGGTTTGGAACTGACAGTTGGCACTGGCAGGTGGCACTGGTTTGGAACTGGCAGGTGGCACTGGCAGGTGGCACTGGTGTGGAACTGGCAGGAGGCACTGATTAGCACTGGCAGGTGGCACTGATTGGCACTAGCAGATGGCGCTGGTTTGGAACTGACAGATGGCACTATTGGCACTGATTGGCACTAGCAGGTGGCACTGGTTTGGAACTGACAGATGGCACTGGCAGGTGGCACTGGTTTGGAACTGACAGATGGCACTATTGGCACTGACTGGCACTGATTGGCACTAGCAGGTGGCACTTGTTTGGAACTGACAGATGGCACTAGTTTGGGACAGATGGCACTGATTGGCAGTGGCGCTGGCTGGCGGTGGCGGCTGGCGGTGGCGGGTGGCGCTGGCTGGCGGTGGCGCTGGCTGGCGGTGGCGGGCAGCGCTGGCTGGCGGTGGGTGGTGCTGGCTGGCGGTGGCGGCGGGTGGTGCTGGCGGTGGCGTTGACTGGCGGTGGCGGGTGGCACTGGCTGGCGGTGGCGGGTGGTGCTGGCGGTGGCGGGTGGCACTGGCTGGCGGCACTGACAGATTGCACTGATTTTGCAGACCCAGCAGCTAAATTACATCAGCCAATGATTGGGCTGCTTTAGAAAGGGGGCGGGGCCACATACACATAGCGACCCGCCCAGATACCATCCCATTAGCTGGTGTAATATCTGCCGGGTCCCGCCCACCCCGGCCGGGTCCCGCCCACCCCGGCCGGGTCCCGCCCACCCCGGCCGGGTCCCGCCCACCTCCGACATCAAGCTGACAGCTCCTCTCTGTCTCTCTCTCCTCTCTGCTCACACACTCAGCGCGGCGCTTGATGCAGCCAGAGCCGCTGAGTGTGGAGAAGGAAGAATGAGCGGAGGTCAGTCTGAAATATCGGCCTAATCTTGATAATAAATCGGCCGATGCCGATTTATCAAAAATGGCCAAATATCGGCCGATATATCGGCCAGCCGATATATCGGTCGACCTCTACCTACATACATACATACATACATACATACATACATACATACATACATACATACCCTTTCTCTAATTGCAAAGTCAGTGTGCAACAAAGATTGTTAAACATCCAAATTATTAATACTGTATTTGGATTTAGCTAATAAAACAACAAAAAATCTTGAGGTTACTCTTAGTTGAATTGAACTGTGCCCGTGCCTCACTGTGCCCATGCTTCAATCACTGTGCCCGTACCTGATGCAGATTTTCATGGGATACGGATTTTACTGCTACACCGGCAGCCATTCCAGTATTCAAAAGCCGCGCCTCCTCCTCGTCTGTGATAGGCGGAACACTCAATTTCCCAGCATTCAGTGTTCCGCCTATCATGGACATCCGCTCATCCTCATAACAGACGAGGATGGGAGGATGTCCGTGATAGGCTGAACACTGCCTGCTGTGAAATTGAGTGTTCCGCCTATCACAGACGACAAGGACTCGGGAGGCACGGCTTTCGAACACTGCAATGGCCGCCGTCTGTCTGCATGACACGCTGATCAGGTAGGCAGACGGCGGCTTGCGGTTAGTTAGTGTTACATTACATCTACTCGCTGCGGCGAGTAGATATAATTGGGGTAACGCCGCCCAGTGCCATTCTGCATACGCCCCCTGCAGCCCTGCTACGGAAACTTTGAAGGACAAAAACATTTTTTTTTTTTTTTTTACCACTTCCCGCCCCGCCAATAGCAGATTGACGTCCGGGAAGTGGTTCAGTTATCCACACTGGACGTCATATGACGTCCTGCGGGATAACAGCCGCCGCGCGCCCGGGGGGGCGCGCGCATCGCGGCGATCGGTTGAGCGGTGGGTCAGTCTGACCCACCGCTACACTGATCTCGGTAAAAAGCCTCCGTCGGAGGCTTTTTACCACGTGATCAGCCGTGTCGAATCACGGCTGATCACAATGTAAACAGGAAGAGCCGTTGATTGGCTCTTCCTCAATCGGCGGCTCTCCTGACAGGGGGGGTTCGCGCTGATTGTTTATCAGCGCAGCCCCCCCTCGGATACCCACACTAGACCACCAGGGAAGCCCCCCAGGACCACCAGGGAAGCCCCAATCATGTGGATGGCCCCCATGGCCATCCACATGTAGTAAAAAAAAAAAACATTAAAAAAATGCCAATCAGTGCCCACAAATGGGCACTGACTGGCACTTTCACAATGTGTGGTGGCTGGCATTGCTTGGCACCAGAGCCACCAATGCCACCTACTAGTGCACACACACACACACACATTCACCACACACACATTCACCACACACACATTCACCACACACACATTCACCACACACACATTCACCACACACACATTCACCACACACACATTCACCACACACACATTCACCACACACACATTCACCACACACACATTCACCACACACACATTCACCACACACACATTCACCACACACATTCACCACACATATTCACCACACATATTCACCACACACATATATTCAACACACACATATATTCAACACACACATATATTCAACACACACAT
>CM055127.1:84424468-84496968 GCA_029206835.1 Rana muscosa
ATACAGCGGTGATCGGTGCTGGCAACTTCCCCCACAGCACTGATCACTGCTGATCACAAGTATCGGGTGAAGCATCGGGAGCATTTGCCCGAGTACAAGTACTCAGGCAAATGATCGGTATCGGTGCCGATACCGATACTAGTATCGGTATCGGGACATCCCTAAAATAAATAAATAAATAAATAAAATATATATATATATATATATATATATATATATAATATATATATTTTTTTTTTCACCACACACAGCCACAAAGGTAGAATTCTTGTTGGGCGGTGTATTAGTGCTCGGACGAACACACTTACACCAAATTTTAATGGTTCAAAGAATGTCAGGCAAAATGGTTGGCCCTCATGCGTGTTCACTTCATCAAATCTGGCCCTCTTTCAAAAATGTTTGGACACCCCTGCATGAGTAAGGCATGGTAACATCACCTGTGCCTCCCTGTAGCTGTAACTGAGTTGAGCATTTCTTTTAGCCTTCGGTTTAGGGTTTGTTTCTTATTTGAAAAAAAAATGTAGAAAAATTGCATGTCCGCCTAAACTGAGGAAAAAATTGTGTTTTTTTTTATTTTTTTATTGCGCAAAAAATAAAAACCGCCAAGGTGATCAAATGCCACCAAAAGAAAGCTATTTGTGGGGGAAAAAAGGGCGTCAACTTGGGGTGCAACGTCGCACGACAGCGCAATTGTCAGTTAAAGCGGCGCAGTGTTGTATCGCCAAAAGTGCTGTGGTCAGGAAGGGGGTAAATTCTGGGCCTGAAGCGGATAAAGCCTGTTATGCAGCACAGTGCTTGTGCTGTGCCATTTGGTGCCTTCTAGCACCCCAAAAAAAAAAAACTTTGCTGATCCTGCCTGGCTATACCCTCGCCTACTGTAAACTGACCTCGGTTTATCATGGCTGCTGAGCCCCGACACCGTGGTCAGTTTACATGCCTCTTTCATCCGCAGCTCTCCTTTGTCCTCCTCCTCCCCCCTCCCTCCCTGCCTGTCTGCTCCTATGTCAGTGCCTGCCCCCTCCCCTCCTGCTGCTCTCATAACTACAAAAAAAACTCCAATCCCCTTTGTAACATAATATGTGTCTGTGTTATTTAAAAAATATGCCGTTTGGAACCTATATCGGAGTGTCTCCCGGCGCTCACGTGACTCCTTGACGCTCTCTCCTCCCTGGCTGATGTCGGCAGCAGTGCTCTGCCATGGGCAGAGGAGAGAGCCGAGGAGTCACGAACGCCGGGAGACGCTCTGATTTAGTTATAGATTGGCATATTTTTTTATATACACAGGGACACATATTGCTATGTTACAGAGGGGATGGGAGGTTTTTATGGTAGTGGCTTAGCAACCACTTTATACTGAAGGTCAGTATCTTCCATTATTTTTTTTTCTTTTGTGCTGTGAGCTCGTTCTCAGCACGTAAATGACGGCCATACAGCAACATGTGGCCATTAAAGCACACCTTTTTGCCACTGCATATTTGTGTTAAGAATTGCCTATTAACTTTTGTTTTACTGATTAGCTCCATTTGTGATGTGTTTTCAGTCTCGTGGAAGTCTTTCTGACTGCTACTAGATTAGACTAAAAGTTAATCCCCTAGGGGACCATGTTCATAAGCACTGGGCCGTGTTCTGATGGCTCTGTTTAGGTTTTAGGCCCTTTTTTTTTTGCTGTCTGTAGCTCTACCCTATTCTTGAGCCCAATTTTTGGGCACTCCTATGGGGGAGGTAGACTGAGCTCCTGCCCCCTCCCTAATCGGAGTCGTCTTTTTTACTTTTTATGAATGAACAAACGGCACTGTTCATTTATGAAAGTAAATAATTGCTGATTGCAGCACTGTGTCCCACCTCCTGGGGCTCTGTATGTTTACAAGTCCATTCAGACCGCTCACACAGCGCCATTGGCTTTGCAATCTTTTACTATTGTGAGCTAGTAGTGCTACAGTCTGTGTCCTACACGGCATCGGTTACAGCAGCACTAATCGTTTAAAAAGTAACTCTGTGTTGTGCCACTGTGTGATCCACCTGCAAAGGCCATGTATGTTTACAAGCATCCAGATGAGGACAGCCCCAGAGCTCTGGCGTCTGACCATGCTGCTTAGCCATGACTGGACAGATCCAAACAGGACCGTGCTCTACATGTACTTGGTCCCTCTAAAGAATTTAATACTTTTTTAATATCTCGGGAGACTTCTTGCTTGTCGGCTACTAGTTGTCAAGCTCAATAAAAAAAAATGCTTCTGGCATGTTCAGATAAGGCATATGTTTCATGAAATAATGATTTACTGAACATTTCTGTCATCGTACTGCATTACAAAGTGTGCTATGAACTTTTGTAATTCTAAATATACTTGAATTTTCATTCTTAATTTAAATATTTTCTTTTAAAAGTGAGTGTTTGGAGTTGTCTAGGAAACCAGCTAGCATCCTCATGACTCACGCTGTGGGGTGTGGTAGCTGAGCCTCAGGGAAAACTGTTCAGATAATTATTTGTATGAATTTGTTATTATTGGACTTCCTATACAGCTGTGCCTTTTTGATAGTTGATGTCGTTTTGTCGCTCGCCCCTGGTTCAAGTATCTTTGTGTTTTTGGCAGCAGTAGAATGAAAGTGTTTAATAAGCAGATGCTGAATTTTCTTACAATTGCTACTCAATGTGAAGTGCTCTTTTATTAGAATGGTCTATTTGGAGCTTGCGCTGCAGCTTTCATATTTGCATCTTGGAACTGATTAATAAGGTGTGTATGCATAATATAACTCGACAATGTTCTTCTCTATTGGACTTTCCCTTCCTGCAGTATGATCTGAAACCCTGAGAATGGATTATTCCCATCTACACACCTATGCGCCTCCCCAGTATGTCCCAGAAAATACTGGGTACACGTATGCATTAAGGTGAGACTTCTTTACAAAGGCAAATTATCACTGTTCTTAAACACTGAGAGCAACTGTTATTCCGTGCTTAGAAATGGGAAGGTTGGGATTAGTCTGTCCAGATAATTCACTTAAAGCGATTTGTAAATGATCACCTTGTAAAACAACCAGGATAGATAAACATTTTTGGTAAACTCATTCAATAAATCCCAGCTCTGCAAGCTGAGGTAACTTGCACTGCATTGATATTAAAGATTCTAACTACTAGTAAGAATGAGTCATCCAGTCCAACCTGTGTGAACATTTAGGGTTGAAAAGGTTTTTGTCATTTTAACAGATATCACATTAAACAACATGAGGAGTGACAGTCCATAGACAGTCACATATGGTGAGTCAGCCCGGTGGCCATTGCCCATAGCTAGACTCCCCTTATTATACAACATGGTACTAACATTGACGACTGCCGCTCAGTCTTGATAGCAATTTGGCCAAGGGGCCATGTTGTTCCTCAAGAAGAAAAATTCCATATACAATTAAGAACAAAAAAAGTCTAGATCAGAAAAAAAAAAAAACAGAAGGGGGAGGAGCTGCCAAAGGGTGGGCGTGAGCTGTAAAAAAAAAAAGAGCCAGATGTGAAAAACAAAACTGGGAGAGAGAAAAAGGTCAAGTCGTAGGAAAGCGCAAGAGCTGCTGAGGAGACTTCTATTGAAAGGAAAACATAATAGACATGGGATGGGGGGACCAGGGAGTGTACATCCCAACCCACTCCAGCGTCAGGCAACGTCACAGGGTGTTCCAGTTAAAGGTCTTATGACATGTTCAGGAGGGTATCAGAGGCCGAGAAGTGGAGCCAGATGGACCACAATATCATATATTTTTCAAGGGTTTAAAAAAAAAAAAAGTGTGTAATATATATAATTTAAATCGGGACTGCGATTATTGCGGCGGACAGATCAGACACCATTGACATTTATACAGCGATCAGTGCTATAAATGTCACTGGCAGGGAAGGGGTTAAGTGTGTTCCCTAGGTGTGTTCTAACTGAGGGGTAGGAACACACGATCTGTCTCGTCTCCCCTGACAGAACTGGGATTTGTGTGTTTACACACACAGATGCCGGTTCTCGCTCTCACGAATGAATGCGGGTGCCTGGCGGTCATCGCTACAGCATCTTAAAGAGCCGACGTACAGCTACGACGGCTCGCGCAGCAGTGCCAACCAGCCACAGTAGAACTGTGGCGACTAGTCGGGAAGGGGTTAAAGTAGAAGTCCACCCTAAAACTAAAATCCCTGCATCTATAGACATCCACGACCTAACACTAACCTATCTAGCCCTGTAAAGGAAAAAAAAAAAACGTATACATACTTTATTTTTTTTTTGATTTACTGATCCGACCCGATCTTCAGCAGCGCAAGCTTTGCAGAGGACACAGCCTACAACGGTTATGAAATTAATGGGGAGTAATGTCACCCATAGAGTTACTATGGGGCTTCTGTTGACGGATGTGTCCTATGCACCCGCCTACAAAACAAAGCCGCAGCTGACAGCTCTGCGTGGGATCGGGTTTGAGCAGCTTCAAAAAAGGTGTGTTTTTTTTTTTGTTTTTGTTTTGTTTTTTTTTCTCTACAGGGCTAGTGAGATTAGTGTTAGATCAAGCAATGTCTATAGATGCAGGGATTTTAGTTTGAGGGGACTTCTACAAACCTGGCCTGAGGACACGAGTTGAGAACCACCGATCTAGTGAAACCAATTGCCTTCAGAAGTCACCTAATTTGTAAATGGAGTCCACCTGTGTAAATTGATCTCAGTATAAATACAGATGTTCTGTGAAGCCCTCAGAGAGGTTTGTTGGAAAACCTTGGTGAACAAAACGGCATCATGAAGACCAAGGAACACACCAGACAGGTCCGAGATAAAGTTGTGGAGAAGTTTAAAGCAGGGTTAAGTTATAAAAAAATAGAAAAATGTTCCCAGGCTTTGAACATCTCACAGAGCACTGTTCAATCCATCATCTGAAAATAGGGAAGAGTCTGGAACAACTGTAAACGTACCAAGACATGGCCGTCCACCTAAACTGACAGGCTGGGCAAGGAGACCATTAATCAGAGAAGCAGCCAAGATGTGGAAGAAGGTGCTCTGGTCAGATGAAACCAAAATTGAACTTTTTGGACTAAAAGCAAAATTCCATGTGTATTGGAAAACTAACACTGCACATCACCCTGAATACACCATCCCCACCATGAAACATGGTGGTAGCAGCATCATATTGTGGCAATGCTTTTCCTCAGCAGGGACAGGGAAGCTGGTCAGAGTTGATGGGAAGATGGATGGAGCCAAATACAGGGCAATCTTAGAAGAAAACCTTTTGGAGTCTGCCCAAGACTTGAGACTGGGATGGATTTTCACCTTCCAGCAGGACAACGACCCTAAACATACAGCCAGAGCTACAATGGAATGTTTTAGATCAAAGCATATTCATGTGTTAGAATGGCCCAGTCAAAATCCAGACCTAAATCCAATTGAGAATCTTTGGCAAGACTTGTTCTGATAATTACTGTCTAAAAGGTTCATTCCTGTCACTTTGTAGAGGTTCATTTTTATTTTTTTCTCTGGGGCAAGAAGTAAAGAACTCCCCAATCTCCAGTCTGGTTTGACAAAAAAGCTACTTCATAGCTGAAGAAATAGATATATGTTTAATTTGTGTTGGTGAAGCACTGACCTGCTAGTTTGTTTTTGCTACAAGACTCTGGCCATTGCTCCAGTGTTAGTAAACTGGCAGTAAGCAGTGCCTCTGCAGATGAGTCAGCTGTTTGGCATTTTGGATGCTCACAACATCCCCACCCAGTGATAGTATGTAGACATAAACACAGAACAAAGTTGTTTAGTTGGCCATGAAAGTGTGTGTGTGTGTGTGTGTGTGTGTGTGTGTGTGTGTGTGTGTTTTGTTTTTTAACAGTAATAGGATGTATTCAGCTTTTAGGCCTCATGCACACTGGACTGGACTTAAAGGTGTTGTAAAGGTTAGTTTTTTATTTTCTAAATAGGTTCCTTTAAGCTAGTGCATTGTTGGTTCACTTACCTTTTTCCTTAGATTTACCTTCTAAATATTTTTTTTCTTTGTCTCAATTTCTCACTTCCTGTTTCTCCTCAGCAAGCTGTTCTGGCTGACTCCACACCACTCGGATGATGGTGTGAAGTTTAGTGAGGAGAAACAGGAAGTGAGAAATTCAGACAAAGAAAAAAAACATTTTAGAAGGTAAATCTAAGGAAAAGGTAAGTGAACCAACAATGCACTAGCTTAAAGGAACCTATTTAGAAAATAAAAAACGAACCTTTACAACCCCTTTAACTGTAGCCATGCTATAGAGTTTTTTTTTTTAGTATCCTAGATTATATGGCTTTAAAAATCCTCGTATCCAATAATTTCAACAATACCTTTTTTTTTTTTTTTTTTTTTGCTCTGGCATTTTTAAAACTTTATTTAATATTCCCATTGATAATAAATTGGGTTTTGAAAGAATTCTGCGTAGTGTAGCACAGAAAAGTGACTAAACAACTATATTTGGGCTGTTGTGATAAATATGCAAATATTTCTTTGTGTTAGAACTTTGAATGTTGAGCACCGTGTGTGTGTGTGTGTGTGTGTATGTGTGTGTGTGTGTGTGTGTATGTATATGTGTGATAGATAGAGAATCTATCAGCGGAACAGCTTGGTGAGGAGGAAGTGTGAACATGGGAATATATTGTATGAATGTTTGGGTGGAAATGTTGAGCTTTTTCAGTTCAGGGTCTTTTGGAGGCAGAATCATTTGAAATGGTGGGTGGAGAATCTGTGAATTGATTTTAGAGAATGGTAGAGAGAAGTAAATTGTATTAATAAGGCATTATTAACTGGAACACACAGCGAGAAATCTGACAATGTGCGATTTCTGAGGAACACTGCATAGAAATGCACAAGTATGACTTGTCCTGTGACTTGGGATGAGCCGAACATGCGAACAGGCAAAAAATTTGTTCGAACAGCGTTAAAGTCTATGGGACACGAATGTGAAAAATCAAAAGTGCTCATTTTTAAAGGCTAATATGCAAGTTATTTTCATAAAAAGTGTTTGGGGACCTGGGTCCTGCCCCAGGGGACATGTATCAATGCAAAAAAAGTTTTAAAAACTGCAGTTTTTTCGGGAGCAGTGATTTTAAAGTGGAAGTAAAGTCAAAAAATAAAAAAAAAACTGCAAAAGAAAGGCATAATGAGCTAGTATGCATAGCAATACTAGCTCATTATGAATGACTTACCTGAGATCGAAGCCCCCGCAGCGGTCCTCGGTCAACGCCGTCGCCATCTTGCCTCAATGTCCCGTCCCTCCTGTTAGTATATCGGCGCTGTGATTGGCCGGAGCGGCGATGACGTCACACGCATGCGCGCTCGGGCCGGCAAGCTCCCATTCAGAAAACCGGCAATGACTCCGGCCCGCTATTGCGCATGCGTGTGACGTCATCGGCGATGCATTTAATAGTAAATGTCTCCTTAACCGTGTAGGTTAAGGAGCTATTTCTTGCACCTACAGGTAAGCCTTAATCTAGGCTTACCTGTAGGTGCAAGTTGTCTAAGTGGGTTTACAACCGCTTTAAAGTGAAACCATAATAGTGAAATACTCCTTTTTTAAATTTCGTTCCTGGGGGGTGTCTATATAGTATGCCTGTAAAGTGGCGCATTTTTCCCGTGTTTAGAACAGTCCCTGCATAAAGTGAAATTTCTAAAGGAAAAAGTCATATAAAACTGCTCGCGGCTATAATGAATTGTTGGGTCCTGACAATGCAGATAAGTCATTGAAAAAACCGGCATGGGTCCCCCCCCCCCCCCCCCCGTCCATTACCAGGCTCTTTGGGTCTGGTATGAATATTAAGGGGAAACCCCAAACCAAAATTAAAAAAATAAAATTGCGTGGGGGGGGTCCCCCCAAGTTCCATACCAGGCCCTTCAGGTCTGGTATGGATTTTAAGGGGAACACCGCACCAAAATGAAAGGCGAGGGTCCCCCAAAAATCCATACCAGGCCCTTATCTGGGCACGCAACCTGGCAGGCCACAGGAAAAGGGCGGGGGAGGACGAGAGCGCCCCCCTCCTAAACAATACCAGGCCACATGCCCTCAACATGGTCTGCGGGCGGGGGGATTATTGGAATCTGGAAGGCCCCTTTAACAAAGGGGACCCCCAGATCCCGGCCCCCCATGTGAATTGGTAACGGGGTACACTGTAACCCTACCATTTCACAAAAAAAGTGTCAAAAATGGTACAGGGTTTTCCCGTGGCGTCAGAGGGGGCAGGGTCTCCGTGATGCCACGGGGAAACCGCTGTAAACCCTGTTGTGTCAGAGGGTGAGGGGTCACCCACGCACGTCACGGGTGGCCCCGCCCTCAGCTATTTAAGAGCTGTCACGGTGGGTCTAGCGTCATTCGGCGGGCGCCTCCCATGGAGGTGG
This sequence comes from Rana muscosa, assembly GCA_029206835.1. Taxonomy (NCBI): domain Eukaryota; kingdom Metazoa; phylum Chordata; class Amphibia; order Anura; family Ranidae; genus Rana; species Rana muscosa. The sequence goes on from CM055127.1 coordinate 84,432,818, forward strand.
AATCTGATCGGGGCGGCGTGTTTTTCCGTATGCCGGGTCGAAGGATTACATCGCTGGATTTTTTTTTTCTTTTTTAATAAAGGACTTGTCCCAAGCTGTGGGTGTTTTTTTTATTTTATTTTATTTTTTACCATTTTTGACACTTTTTTTTTTTTTTTTGGGTGAAATGGTAGGGGTACAAAGTACCCCATTACCAATTCACATAGGGGCCAGGATCAGGCATACTATGCACACCCCCCCCCATTTATGAAATTTAAAGGAATATTTCACTTTAAGCATTATTATCACTGCTCCTGAAAAAAATTCAGTTTTTTTTTTTAAACTTTTTTTTGCATTGATACACGTCCCATGGGGCAGGACCCGGGTCCCCAAACCCTTTTTATGACAATAACTTGCATATTAACCTTTTTAAAATTAGCACTTTTGATTTCTCCCATAGACTTTTAAAGGGTGTTCCGCGGCTTTCGAATTTGCCACGAACACCCCAAATTGTTCGCTATTCGGCGAACATCGGGCTCATCACTACTTGGGACTGCAAAGTCGCCTGACAAGTCATACCCCATGATTTCCAATGAGTATCATTCATATCTGTGCGGCATCAAAGTAGTTCCTGTACTACTTTGGTCAGACTTTGATGCGAGTTGAAGTCCATAGACCTCAAGTTTACACAGGCATTCCCTGAAATCGTGGTAAAATCTCATGACTTTCAAGTCGCGGCAGTGTGAAAGGTGCCTTTTTTAATATGCAGAAAATTAAGCCTGTGCATTTCTGGTTCTAGTTGAGTTGGGTGGGGTAGATCCGTTTTAAAGAATGGTTTGGTTTGTTAATGTTTTATTGCATAAGCACATTTCCCATGTGACTGAAGTCTTGTGTTATTCTGAGAGACTTAAAGTGGTTGTAAACCCTTTTTTTTTTTTTTTGACTAACCTGCAAGACAAAGCTATGAGCTAGTATGACTAGCATACTAGCTCATTATGTACCACTTACCTTCGATCGGGGCCCCCGAAGTCGTCCGTGTCCCTCCTCTAGCCGCATCCATCGCTGCGGCGATAGCCAGAATGTTACTTCCGGGTATCGCCGCTGCAGCCAATCACAGCGCCGCTCCGGCGCTGTGATTGGCCGGAGCGGAGAAGACGTGACTGCGCGCGTGAGCTGTCAAATTCGGCTACGTCGTCTAATGTTGCGACCTAGCCGAATTTGTGAATGGGGTGACGTCAGCGTCGCCGCATTTACATACAAATATCTCCTTAACCGTGTAGGTTAAGGAGATATTTCTTGCACCGACAGGTAAGCCTTAATCTAGGCTTACCTGTAGGGCTTTGTTTAAAAAGTGGGTTTACAACCACTTTAAAAAGAAATAGAACCACTTCTCCGTTAACTTTCCTTTACATATGGGCACTGATCTTTACTAGAAGTTGGCTGAATTCAATCTGAATGTCAGGCAGATCTAAAAATGGGATTATTTTGTGTTTAAACCTTCTTTTTTTTTTTTGGACCCTTTTCACATTAGGCCTCATGTACACTGCTGCTGGTAAACGGGCGCTTAGGAGCAGTTGGGCATTTTTTTCAACTGCTTCTGAACTCTCCTCTGTTATCTTATCAGTACATGTACACAGTGTTGTTTACAGTCATTTCTAGGCAGTTGAGTTTAGAGGCTTTTTCTGGAACCCAAAAAAATGCATTCAGAAGCTCTGTTTAGAGGCATTTCAAGTGGCAAACGCGCTAAGTCACGTTTGGCACCTCCACATCCCCAAGTCCTGCTACAAATCAAAAGGAGAACGAAGATTTGCAGTCCAAGGACCACGGCTATGGAACGCTCTACCCACGGACATCCGTATGGAAGAAAACCATCGGGCCCTCAGAAAAAAAAAATTAAGACCCACCTCTTCTGAAGGATCTGGACGTCACTGGATGCAAAGCGCCTTGAGGCGATTAAGTTCGCATTTGTAGCGCTATATAAGTTATTCATTTACTCGCCTCAAATGTGCAGTTTGTTTTGCACACTGGGGTTCCCACGGCGGCTCCTCTCTGCATTAGATAACCCCTTCTGGGAAACGCTCTCCCTAGATGACCTTGCGGGTGCGCTCCTGTGTCATACACTCGGCGTCCATAGACATCGCGTGTATGGCTCGGTTCCGCCCCCCAGTGCCCACGTCATTGGATTTGATTGACAGCAGCAGGAGAAAATGGCTGCGCTGCTATCAATCTATCCAATCAAAGCCGGGACTCCAAGGAGAGCATGACAGCGGCGATGCGCCCACAGAAATTCGGGGCTCAGGTAAGTAAAACAAAACGGGGACTCAGGGGGGCCGGACACTGCAAGGTGTTTTTCACCTTAATGCATAGGATGCATTAGGGTAGAAAAACATGTAGGTTTACAACCCCTTTTAAGTGCTCTTTCACACAGATCCACTTTTGATTAGTTCCCATTGACTTAAAAGCACTCAGGCTTTCACACTGAGATTGCAGGGGAGTTGTTTTTCAGGTGCTATTTTTAGCCCAAAAGTGCCTGAAAGGGGTCTAATAAAACGATTTTTGTGTAACTTTTTTTGTCTTGTTTTTTTTTTTTTTTTTTTACTTTTTACAAGTTATCAAATCGGTATTGTGTGTTGGATAACTGATTCAGTTGGTTGATTTAAATGTTAATGAAGAAGAAATTGCTGAAAATAGAATGTAATAGGGGTACATGATAGCAGATGAGAAACCTGTTTAAGTATTTGCATTCTTATCTTTTATAAAGGAAATAATAAGGCAAGTGTTTGGAAGCTGTGGAAGAGTTTCTATTGAGATCTTGTAGTGAGTTTGACAGCTGCTGTGTATGTGTATCACATTTGTAGCTCTAGTAACAGATGTTACTCTTGTTCTTGTCTAGAGGACTAGTAGAATCGGCCTATTGATACATACAGTGGCTTTTTTTTAACCTGTTTTGAGTGTCATCCAGGAGTGAATATTGCAGGGATACCCCAGCAAATTGTATGCCATTGCTCAAGGGCTTGCTGTAGAACTGGGCTCACTACATGTGTAGTTACACGCCCCAACATGGGCCCCCCCCCCCAATTGTAAACCAATCCTGACATGGCAGGTAAATTGCTACTGTCATGAAATCAGTATCACTCTAATGGGCCAATACTTTGTAACTCCCTCTATCTCTGCCTTACCAACCACATTCAGACATCGATAGGTCTGACGGTGTCTGGAAACCATGTAGGTACTGAAATTTTTATTTGAAGCATGAAGGAGGCAGCAAGAAACGTGTGTGTGTGTGTGTGTGTGTGTGTTCTCCTGTATCGCAAACTGTGGTTGACTGTGTTTAATGTGGTTGTAACTGCGGAATGGTTTGGTTTTATTTTTTTCCTTCTGCATGCAGCTCCCCAGCCCCCCTTATACTATAAAAGGAAGGAAATTGGGACTTTAAATGAAGTATATGGTCAAAGCGAGCATACACTTTCATCCCTGTTGTTCATTATGAAAAGGGGGAAATTTAGGACTTTAAATGAGATGTGTGTTAGAAAAAACAAATGAATTACACGATCAAGAGGTTTATTCATATAAATATGCATGGGATATGGTACATAGCAAATATGACGAGCTGCTAGGCATATAATAGACATGTAAGAATTACCATTATTGCACATGCTTAATAAAATCAAAGGAAAAGTATAATATACAAACTTGATTGGATAAAAAACTGCATTAATAAGCTTGACGCGTCTCGTGGATTCGGTTCCACTTCTTCAGAAGTAAATGCAGAATTCATGTCTAAAAATATAAATCCCAAATTACTCCAATGAATTAAATAAGGATGCGAGGGAAGGGGGGGAAAAAACCAAAACATCACAAAATTACTTGCTGTACCGCTCTAAAAATGGTCATGGAATGCTAGAGCCTGATGGCTGAGGAAGGCCGGAAATTAACCCCGCCGGGAGCTGGGGGGGGGGGGGCGGCGTAAAACTGCAGGCAGCCAAGGGGGAGTGATGAAGTGTCCAGGGTGAGCTGCAGGAAGATACCTGTGGACCGCTCCAATCTATGTGGAATTTAAAATGATGTGGTCATCTGAGAAAGTGGGGTGTGACTATGTGCTATGTCCCATGCATATTTTATATGAATAAACCTCTCTTTGATTGTGTAATTTTTGTTTTTTTCTAACACACCTCATTTAAAGTCCCAAATTTCCCCCTTTTCCGCCCCCCTTCTACTAACCTGCGCCCAAACTCAATCTAGTGATGTGCACAAGAGCAGCACCTCTCTCCGAGCTCAGATACAACAGCAAGAACCATTGGCTTCTGCGGCTGTCAGTCACAGCTAGTGAGGAGGGGCTAGGCTGTGCTGTGTGTCTTATGTACACAGTGCAGCACAAGAGCCAACAGCTGGGGTGCGCTATACCCACGCACCAAACCCACTATTACCTATGTGGTTTGTAATTTTTTTTAATTTATATTTCATTTTGGGCATTTGGATATATTAGGGCAATGTGGGTTTAGTTGGAGGAAAAGGGAGATTTTTGTGGACTGGTGGACATAGTGGATTGAACCCTTACAGCAAGCTGCTTGCTATGGAGGCACTTGGCGAGGAGGAGAAGCCGCCAGGAGCACCGTCACGGGACCAGAGAAGTTGAGGATGAGGGCAATTGTTTTGCACAGAGCAGGTAAGTATAATATGTTTTTTGTTATTTTAATTAAAATGAATGCTAGCATTTACAAACGCTAAAGAGCTCATACATTTTAAAGCGGATGGGGGAATCCTCCCCACTGTGCCTTTTTGGATTCTGATGGGGCACTGACTGAGTGGTCAAAGTCCGACTGGGTGGTCGACTTCTGTACAATCACCCTGCCCATACATGGAACATAATTTGTCTGGCCCCTACTGAACCGGCCAAATTTGGATCCATGTATGGGTCCACTTTAAAGGAAAGTACACTGGCGCACTACAGCAAAATCTGAATTCAGTATGCTGATGCACTACAGCAATGCCCCAAAAAAGTAAACCAGTGGACTACAGCACTGCCCAAACAAAGTAAACAGGTGCACTACAAAATTACCTGAATAAAAATAAAAGCAGGTAGGCTACGATCCCTGCATACATCTCCAGATTTCATTTTTACTTTGTACATTGGAGTTCCGTGCTGCTTATTAGGAGGGGGGGAGGGGAGGGGGGGCACATATCCAGAACAATTTTTCCAAGCTGCCTGGAAAATTGTTCCATTGAGATTGAACTGCTGTTTATGTGCAGGGTCTATAGACCTGAGACCAGGCAATTGCATCCCTTGTATTGTAAATATTTGTTGTAGTTGATTTCTCTACAAACACAACTGTTATTTATTATTTTAGCTCCAGTTACTCTTCAGCTGCGTTGGATTTTGAGAACTTGCATAAGTTGGATCCAGTATTTGATTCTCCAAGAATGTCACGGCGTAGTCTCCGTTTGACTACAACCAGCTTTCCAGATGATCGCCACAATGAAAGCATTGCCTCAAACATCTCCTATTCTGGAGGTGTCTCTGACAGATCGCTTAGCAGGCAAGTTGCACAACACATTGTTTGGCTGTATTTAAACACATTTTTATTATTTTGCTTTATTGGCAGCTGTCCGTGGTCTTTGTGTATATTTTTATTGCACTTAAAGGGGTTGTAAAGCTTTGTTTTTTTTCACCTTAATGCATCCTATGCATTAAGGTGAAAAAACACCTTGCACTCTCGAGCCCCCCCATTTTACTTCCCTAAGCCATGAAACTCCTGGGCTCGTTCCCGCAATGGTTTCCCCCTGCTTGAGGTGGCTCGTCATTGGAGATTGATAGCAGCGCAGCCATTGGCTCGCGCTGCTGTCAATCACATCCAATGACACTGTGCGCCGGGGGGCGGGCCGAGTGATAGTCGGTGGCTATAGCTGCCAGCTGTATCACGGGAGCGTGTCCGCAAGCTAATCCTCTTGGGAGAGAGCTTCCCATGAAGGGGGTTAGCGCTTGTGGGGAGGAGCCGAGACAGCCGCCGAGGGACCCCAGAAGGCCAGGACCAGGATCGAGGCCACTCTGCAAAACGAACTGCACAGTGGAGGTAAGTATAACATGTTTGTTTAAAAAAAAAAACTAAGCTATACAACCCCTTTAAATTGTTCTGTTGTGTCAAATGTGGTTGAAAAACATGTACGTTTTTAAAGTTCTGTTATTTCCTGCTGTATTGTCTTTAAGTGTGTGTTTGTGTGTGTGTGTGTGTGTGTGTGTGTGTGTGTTTTGTGTTTTTAGTCTCTGGCAGTGATGGCCAGCTGGGTTAGGCCTCATTCACAATGGCACTGTCGAACCTGAATTTCTAAATGCGCATATATACAGTGGGGCAAAAAAATATTTAGTCAGCCACCAATTGTGCAAGTTCTCCCACTTAAAAAGATGAGAGAGGCCTGTAATTGTCATCATAGGTATACCTCAACTATGAGAGACAAAATGTGGAAACAAATCCAGACAATCACATTGTCTGATTTGGAAAGATTTTTTTTTGCAAATTATGGTGGAAAAAAAGTATTTGGTCACCTACAAACAAGCAAGATTTCTGGCTCTCACAGACCTGTATCTTCTTCTTTAAGAGGCTCCTCTGTCCTCCACTCATTACCTGTATTAATGGCACCTGTTTGAACTTGTTATCAGTATAAAAGACACCTGTCCACAACCTCAAACAGTCACACTCCAAACTCCACTATGGTGAAGACCAAAGAGCTGTTGAAGGACACCAGAAACAAAATTGTAGACCTGCACCAGGCTGGGAAGACTGAATCTGCAATAGGCAAGCAGCTTGCTGTGAAGAAATCAACTGTGGGAGAAATAATTAGAAAATGGAAGACATACAAGACCACTGATAATCTCCCCGAATCTGGGGCTCCATGCAAGATCTCCCCCTGTGGGGATAAAATTATCACAAGAACGGTAAGCAAAAATCCCAGAACCACACGGGGGGGACCTAGTGAATGACCTGCAGAGAGCTGGGACCAACGTAACAAAGGCTACCATCAGTAACACACTACGCCGCCAGGTACTCAGATCCTGCAGTGCCAGGCCGTGTCCCCCTGCTTAAGCCAGTACATGTCCGGGCCCATCTGAGGTTTGCTAGAGAGCATTTGGATGATCCAGAAGAGGATTGGGAGAATGTCATATGGTCAGATGAAACCAAAGTAGAACTGTTTAGTAGAAACACAATTCGTCGTGTTTGGAGGAGAGAGATTGCTGAGTTGCAACCATAGAACACCATACCTACTGTGAAGCATGGGGGTGGCAACATCATGCTTTGGGGCTGTTTCTCTGCAAAGGGAACAGGACGACTGATCCGTGTACATGAAAGAATGAATGGGGCCATGTATCGTGAGATTTTGAGTGCAAACCTCCTCCCATCAGCAAGGGCATTGAAGATGAAACGTGGCTGGGTCTTTCAGCATGACAATGATCCGAAACACACCGCCCAGGCAACGAAGGAGTGGCTTCGTAAGAAGCATTTCAAGGTCCTCGAGTGGCCTAGCCAGTCTCCAGATCTCAACCCCATAGAAAACCTTTGATGGGAGTTGAAAGTCCGTGTTGCCCAGCGACAGCCCCAAAATATCACTGCTCTAGAGGAGATCTGCATGGAGGAATGGGCCAACATACCAGCAACAGTGTGTGACAACCTTGTGAAGACTTACAGAAAACGTTTGACCTGTGTCATTGCCAACAAAGGATATATAACAAAGTATTGAGATGAACTTTTGATATTGACCAAATACTTATTTTCCACCATAATTTGCAAAAAAAAATATTTCCAAATCAGACAATGTGATTGTCTGGATTTGTTTCCACATTCTGTCTCTCATAGTTGAGGTATACCTATGATGACAATTACAGACCTCTCATCTTTTTAAGTGGGAGAACTTGCACAACTGGTGGCTGACTAAATACTTTTTTGCCCCACTGTATGTAATGGAGATATATCTATCTATCTTTCTTATAATACAATTTCAATGGTGCCATTTTCACTGTTTACCTACATTTTAGGTTCTGTCAGTTAGCTGCGTTTTAGAGACTTTGTCTAGGATCTGATTAGAAAATGTGGCTAAACACAGGAAAATGTGTTCTGCAAGATGTGTTCTTCCCAGCAGATCCCAGGTTGACACGGCCAGCCCACCCACCTGATCTTCTCCCCCAATCCTCGCGCACACACGGCCTGGACAAGGGGCGGGGACAGGAAAAGTGTCAGCGGAAGAGAGCCAGGAGGAGGGGCAGGCTCTCTGTGCTCTCTCCCATCCTGTCAGTGGAGCGCTTCTCTATACAGTGGATTACATAGGATTGCTCATAGTTGGAACAGTGCATTGCTTAATTACCCTTGAGCCGCGTACTGTCCGACGTAAGCGCGATCCTGTGTAATCTGGAGCGCTGTTATGACAGGAGTGGGAGAGCACAGAGCAGAGGGCCTGCACCTCCTCACTACTTCTGTAGTTCTCGCCTGTAAGATTGGAGTGGGCAGGGGCTTGTGACGTTGGGGTGATTGGGGGGGTGCTGTTTGTGCTGGGAAGGGGAGGGGGAGGGGAGAGGAGTGTGAAATGTTTGCTGGAAAGGGTAATTTGGAGAAGGTTGTGCGAAGGGGGGGATTTTGGGTGGGACTGGCTCCTATATTCAAAGAAATTGTCAAGCTCTGCATCCCAGATGTCTTCTCCAGCATTTAGAAAAGGAGTACCGGGGTAGGGTGTATGCTAAAAACAAAGTGTTGGGGCTAAAGTAGGGGATCAGAGTTGTAGGATTATTATTATTTTTTTGTAATCTGTCAGAAGGCTGCAATGTGCAAAGCAGTAATTTTATACTAGAAAACATTCATGTCAACCACACTTTATTTTTTCTTTCTCTTTGTAAGATCCTTGGTACTGTATTTGTGAGATCTGTGTAGTAACAATGTATTTTATGAAAGTGGAGTAAAGGGAAAGTGTTGCCCTTTTTTAAAAAAATTTTATAAGAGAAAAACATGTTTGGAATCTGGTCATTGTGTGCAGTACGTCAGATTTCTTTACTTTCCACAGTACAGTGCAAAGACTTTTACCTATGGTGTAGAAGGGTAGGATACCTTCAGGCTGTCCTCACCTGTATCTTTTTTGCTACATTGATATGACCAGAGATGGCGGTGTACGCTGGCTTCCGATGCCTTTTTTTGTATTCACAATTCATTTGTCTTATTTCAGGTCTTTCAGACAGCAGCATAACACCAGCAGACAATCCGCAAGCAGCCATCGTTCTGCATCATTGAAAACAGCGTCAAATACATCCTTGCAAAGTAGCTTTAGCTCTCATGTCTCTGATGCCTCCATGTTGTCCAATGTGCTGGATGAATCATCAATACGAGAGCAGACAGAAGTGAATCATTTATGGGGTGAGCCAACTGTCTTATGCCATCAAATAGCCATGAAATATTGGAACGACTGAAATACTATTTTATTTTCATATTCTTCAACTCTTCACTGTCTTCTAATGCAACAGAAGCAGTGCATCTGGATTGGTGATCACTTAGGCACTTTGTGCAACACATGGGTGGTTATTTACGAAAGGCAAATCTACTTTGCACTACAAGTGAACTTTCAAGTGCAGTTGCTGTAGATCCGAGGGGGACATGCAAGGAAAATAAACAGCATTTTTGCTTGCACATGATTGGATGATAAAATCAGCAGAGCTTTCCCTCATTTCAGATCTTCTGCTCAGACCTACAGTGATCTACAGCGACTGCACTTTCAAGTGCACTTGTAGTGCAAAGTGGATTTGCCTTTAGTAAATGACCCCCATGGTGTTTAGCAGCAAGGGTTTATATGGTTCTAGGGCCAAACAATGAAGATTATAATTGAATAATTGGGGTGCAAAAAGACGCCATCCAGTTGGAATAAAACTAGACTATTTTCATATGGTCCACTTGCATCAGCTGCAGCGATCTCTGGATGAAAGCTTGACAAGTTTCATAAAAGGGTTTCCGCAGCTTTGGGCAATGTGCACAGCTTTCAGCTCATGCCATAGGTAACCAGTTTGCTTCAAGGATCCATTGTGAGGTGTCCACACAGGTTCGGCTTCTCCTGTAGCCAAGTTCCTAAATGTTCCAATAAGGCAATAAGGATTCTGTGGATCTTTGGGGTGGTACACTGTGGGTCTAGACCCACCTATATATCAGTGTAGCCAAGGCTATATTTCTCTGAATTGCTTTCCTTGTCTGGAGATTTCCCAGCCTGCTTTCCAAGAAGTGAGTGGATCCATGACAAGTGTGTGTTCTTCTTCTTCTTCTTTTTCTTTTTCTTCTTTTTTTTTTCTTTTTTTTCTTTTTCTTTTTCTTCTTTTTCTTTTTCTTTTTCTTTTTCTTTTTCTTTTGTTTCTGTCCAGGGCCCTAGTCCCTGAAACCCAGGCCCTGAATACCCCTTCAGGGGTATGTCCACTGTAAATGGTGAAGCCGGGACCCTTTATAGGGTCCCACTGTCTATTGGACCGTAATGTAGCCCCACAAACAGTATGGATTCTAACACCTCCATTGCTTGCTTTACTGGGAGAGTTTTTTTTTTTAAACAAATTCACATGTTAATCTTTTCAAACCTGGCATTAACATTCCACCACTCCAGAGCTTAGTCCCAGGTGGAGGACTAGGTGCTCAATAACACCAGAGGTCCTTTATATGGTACGCTGACACCTTATTCTGCCCTTTTTGCCAGGAGGATTTTGCTATTAGACAGTCATTCCCTGGGTTGTGGCGTACTTCTTCATGACGCTTTCCCCATTTTCATCACACAGAGGAATACTCTCACTAATGGCAACAGCTGAAAACCTTGCACAAGGTAGCCGTGGCAAAATCTCAGGCAAACCTTTGCATTGCCAATGGCCTGCAAAACGCTCAAACTGCTGTGGGTGCTATTGCTTTCCTTGCAGAGGAGTAGAACCCTATTTCAAGATCTCGGCATCCAATTCTAGCTTTATCTCAGGAACGTAACACACAGCCTACCTGAATAAGGCAGACGTTTCTGCAACCATGTCACAAATTTTCAGACTGTGAACTGCTTTAATAAAACCATCACGGTCTATGCTCCTGTTCCACCCTCTCCACTGGAGTCGGATTCTAAATATGCCTGTTTTAGACGCAGACATTGAGGTGAAGTGGACTCGGAGGTCAGGGAAGGTTTCTCACCCCCAGGCTCCTATACACCTTATGTTCTGGCTTCATGCAATATGCTTACCAACATTGACACGTTCACTGCTGTGTGCAAAAGACTCTGAATTGTCGCACTTGATTCTCCTCCATCTTGTCGGGTCCATTTGGACACTAAATATTCCCAAACTGGGTCTCTTTTATTGCTGCCATTTTGCTCCTCAAGGGAATAATAAAGCACTTCAAACTATGTGCAGAAAGATCACAAGGTTTACAAGTTGCTTAGGAGGTTTCATTTTAATTTTTACTGCTTACCCTTCCTCCTCACACTTGGAGCGTAATAATGTAAAGGATATTTAATAAATGTAGGTAAGTACACTTACATTCAATCCATGAACATAGCGCTTTGCAAAACACTCAGTGGCAGCAGTGGAGTCTCCCTGGGAGACTCCACTGCTGCCACTGAGTGTTTTGCAAAGCGCTATGTTCGTGGATTGAATGTAAGTAGGGGTGCAACGGATCAAAAAACTCACGGATCGGATCGGATCATTTTCGGATCGGCAAAAAAAAAAAATTGCTAATATCCATGTAATTTCCCCCTCACTGTAATATCCATAATCTTCCCCCCCTGTAATATCCACAATCTTTCCCCCCCCCCCTGTAATATCCACAATCTTTCCCCCCCTGTAATATCCACAATCTCCCCCCCCCCCTGTAATATCCACAATCTCCCCCCCCCCCTGTAATATCCACAATCTCCCCCCCCCCCTGTAATATCCACAATCTCCCCCCCCCCCTGTAATATCCACAATCTCCCCCCCCCCCTGTAATATCCACAATCTCCCCCCCCCCCTGTAATATCCACAATCTTCCCCCCCCTGTAATATCCACAATCTTCCCCCCCCCCCTGTAATATCCACAATCTTCCCCCCCCCCCTGTAATATCCACAATCTTCTCCCCCCCCCCCCCCCCCCTGTAATATCCACAATCTTCCCCCCCCCCCCCCCCTGTAATATCCACAATCTTCCCCTCCCCCTGTAATATCCACAATCTTCTCCCCCTGTAATATCCACAATCTTCTCCCCCTGTAATGGGCATCTCCCCCACTTACCTTACTCTCCCGCCGGCCAGTTCAGATCCACGAGCAGCGAGGGTGAGGGGTGATGACGTCAGCACGCACAAGGCGGCCGCCGCCGGGTGTACCAAGATGGCCGCGGCTCCGGAGCTAGGCCGAAGCCGCGGCCTTTCCTAAGGCCGAGATCGCGGTGTGTGCCGATCCGAACGGGGTGACCCGTTCGGATCACGGATCGTCACCGATCCGTTGCACCACTAAATGTAAGTGTACTTACCTACATTTATTAAATATCCTTTACGTTATTACGCTATGTGCCCTCTCCTTTTTTCTTCCACATGATTTCTATGTGAGCTATTTTATCCGATTGGGCTTGGATATCTGGTGTCATCCTTTAGTCTGGATCTTGGATACATATGTGTGCAGTGCCAGCTGGGATTTCATATGTACGGATACATACTTACTAAGCCTGGTTGACCCTCTATACGTACGTGTATTGGGTCCATTCCATCTGGTAAGCCTCCCTTTCATGTGGTGGTGGTCACGTCACAAGTCACTTATCATTTTTGGAAAATTCACCATTTGAACTGGAAGTTTCAACTATATTCACTTTTTGATATCAAAGACTTTTTTAACTTTCTTTCATCACATTCATTTGGAGTTCTATATACAGGTCCTTCTCAAAAAATTAGCATATTGTGATAAAGTTCATTATTTTCTGTAATGTACTGATAAACATTAGACTTTCATATATTTTAGATTAATTACACACAACTGAAGTAGTTCAAGCCTTTTCTTGTTTTAATATTGATGATTTTGGCATACAGCTCATGACAACCCAAAATTCCTATCTCAAAAAATTGGCATATTTCATCCGACCAATAAAAGAAAAGTGTTTTTAATACAAAAAAAGTCAACCTTCAAATAATTATGTTCAGTTATGCACTCAATACTTGGTCGGGAATCCTTTTGCAGAAATGACTGCTTCAATGCGGCGTGGCATGGAGGCAACCAGCCTGTGGCACTGCTGAGGTGTTATGGAGGCCCAGGATGCTTCGATAGCGGCCTTAAGCTCATCCAGAGTGTTGGGTCTTGCGTCTCAACTTTCTCTTCCCAATATCCCACAGATTCTCTATGGGGTTCAGGTCAGGAGAGTTGGCAGGCCAATTGAGCACAGTAATACCATGGTCAGTAAACCATTTACCAGTGGTTTTGGCACTGTGAGCAGGTGCCAGGTCGTGCTGAAAAATGAAATCTTCATCTCCATAAAGCTTTTCAGCAGATGGTAGCATGAAGTGCTCCAAAATCTCCTGATAGCTAGCTGCATTGACCCTGCCCTTGATAAAACACAGTGGACCAACACCAGCAGCTGACATGGCACCCCAGACCATCACTGACTGTGGGTACTTGACACTGGACTTCAGGCATTTTGGCATTTCCCTCTCCCCAGTCTTCCTCCAGACTCTGGCACCTTGATTTCCGAATGACATGCAAAATTTGCTTTCATCCGAAAAAAGTACTTTGGACCACTGAGCAACAGTCCAGTGCTGCTTCTCTGTAGCCCAGGTCAGGCGCTTCTGCCGCTGTTTCTGGTTCAAAAGTGGCTTGACCTGGGGAATGCGGCACCTGTAGCCCATTTCCTGCACACGCCTGTTCACGGTGGCTCTGGATGTTTCTACTCCAGACTCAGTCCACTGCTTCCGCAGGTCCTCCAAGGTCTGGAATCGGTCCTTCTCCACAATCTTCTTCAGGGTCCGGTCACCTCTCCTCGTTGTGCAGCGTTTTCTGCCACACTTTTTCCTTCCCACAGACTTCCCACTGAGGTGCCTTGATACAGCACTCTGGGAACAGCCTATTCGTTCAGAAATTTCTTTCTGTGTCTTACCCTCTTGCTTGAGGGTGTCAATGATGGCCTTCTGGACAGCAGTCAGGTCGGCAGTCTTACCCATGATTGCGGTTTTGAGTAATGAACCAGGCTGGGAGTTTTTAAAAGCCTCAGGAATCTTTTGCAGGTGTTTAGAGTTAATTAGTTGATTCAGATGATTAGGTTAATAGCTCGTTTAGAGAACCTTTTCATGATATGCTAATTTTTTGAGATGGGAATTTTGGGTTGTCATGAGCTGTATGCCAAAATCATCAATATTAAAACAAGAAAAGGCTTGAACTACTTCAGTTGTGTGTAATGAATCTAAAATATATGAAAGTCTAATGTTTATCAGTACATTACAGAAAATAATGAACTTTATCACAATTTGCTAATTTTTTGAGAAGGACCTGTATATATTTGGACTCATCACCAGATCCATTGTGATCCAGTCACTTCAAGCACCTGGGTGTTATATATTACGCATAGCGCTACATTTTTGTATATTAAAAGCTGGAGATCGACTTTAATTTTTAACATAATCGCAAAGTAGTGATACTTAAAAGGTATAGGGGAAAGAGTATGGTAGCAGAAAGAAAAAGGTTTAAAATATATATATATATATATGTATATACCGTAATAATAAAAAAGCGAAAATATGGAGATTGACATGGCTCCCCCTGCTTCCTAAAAAAAAAAAAAAAAAAAAAAAAAAAAGCTTATTGCCTGGCTGTCCGTGGCCTGGGCTTGTAAGAATCTGTAAATTTAGTCTTAAAGCGGTTGTATACCCACTGCTGCTTTTTTTTTTTTTTTTTTCTTTCTTTCTTTTACATACCTAAAAGGCATAATGAACTGCATACTAGCTCATTGTGAAATACTTTCCTTAGAACGAGGCGTCGGTAACTTACCTTGTCCACGCCGAGGGAGATGTCATCTTGCCTCGTCGTGTCTTCCGGGTATCGCCGCTCCAGCGCTGTGAGTGGCTGGAGCCGCGATGTCACTCCTGCACGCCGGTGGCTGCCGGGCTTTAGCCGAGAATCCCCGCTGTGCATGCGCCGCTGCAGTCAGCGGCTCATTGCGAGGGGAATATCTCCTAAACCGTACAGGTTTAGGAGATTTTATTCTTTTTATTTACAGCTTCAAAATTGCGTCCGCTCGTGGAATGGCGACAAAGTTTTACCCTTTAAAATCTCCATAGGCGACATTTAAAAAATTCTACAGGTTGCATGTTTTGAGTTACAGAGGATGTCTAGGGCTAGAATTATTGCTCTCGCTCTACCAATCGCGGCGATACCTCACATGTGTGGTTTAAACACTGCTTTCATATGCGGGGGCTACTCGCGTATGCGTTCGCTTCTGCACGCATTGGTCGTTAAAAAAAAAAAAACCTGGCTCCTAACTTTTTTCGCTGGCTCCTAGATTCCAAGCAAATTTGTCAAGCCCTGTATTGTACCAACTATGTTTTACCTTTATGAATATGATCACCCGTATCATGTGATTTGTGAATTGTACTATTGTGTGGCAAATTGTTATTGCTGTATGTATATCTACTGAATGAATTATTGGGTTTCCTTGTTCTCATGACTACCTTCATGCAACTGATTATCGATTTCCAATAAATTTAAATTGCCTACACCTGCCTGTTTCATTCAAAGTCCCAACCCTTAGTCGTTCTTTAATTTTTTAAAAGGAAGATTCTCAGTAAATCTTAAATCCTACATTGAGATATGAATATAAATCTTTCATTGGTAACCCCACACAATTGTAATAAGGCCCAGTGTGTACATCCTCTCATAAGCCCCTACAGTGACTGGATACCCCAAGCAGAATGATCACCAGAGTGCTGTAGCTTAGAGTGACATCCCACACATCTGATCTGCTATCAAGAAAACGGTCAGAAGCTGTGGGGGATTACGGTTTCACAAGAGGTCTCGTGTAACGCAAGGTTTTCTGTTTATGCCCATTTTATTAATGGACAGGAAACCTTTCAGCTTTGTCTTGCTTCATTTTGTGTCTTCAGTTGGTTTTTGTGAATGTTGTGTTGCTTAGTAACCAGATCTGCAAGCGTCTAGCACAAAGGACTAAATTATATTGTGGAAAACGAACATTCTGCCTCTTGCTGTTTTTCATCAGATTTCATGTTTGAATGTTGCTTCTTATGTGGCTAATTGTTTGTAATTTTCCATTGTAGGTCTTGACGATGATGACCCAAAAGGTAATTTTTTTTTTTTGTTTTGTTAAACTCCCTTTCTGCCACCCCCTTCTGTGACATTTTGGGGATTCAGCTGATAACAAAATGTAAAATCTGTTAACATTTTGTTATTTGTAGCTGGGGACACAACGGTCATTCAGGCCAATGGAGATGTCCTCTCTGCAGAAACGCAGACAACCTTAATCAACGGCTACACTTGCAGTGACTGTAGCATGCTGTCTGAAAGAAGTAATGTCCTCACAGCGTTCTCAGCAACTCGCTTGCCTGCTTCGTCCACATACACATCTACTAAAGTATACACTCAAAACAGGAGCCAAAAGCACAAATCAAGTAAGATCTGTTCTGCAAATCATAGCTGTCTAGTCTTTTATTATTGAATTTTGCCTTGACTTGGTATTATGTGCCATCTAGAGGTTTGAATATTCAAACACGTAGCTTATGAAATACACATTTAAACCCACATGCAAAATATTTTTAATCTGTTTCTTTACTTTGTGTAAAAGGGTGATGTAGCAAACTGCTACTGCTGTTTTTGTAAGGGAAAAAGAATCAAAGCGGTTAAAGGGGTTTTCTTTTTTTAATATTAAATAATATTAATTTTTAATTTAATACACTTACCTGTCCAGGGATTGTTTTCGGCCGCTAGCGGTGCACTTTTAACCCCCGGTGGAGGGGTTAATGGCGCCGCTGCTAAAGCACTTTGCAGGCGCTTCGGCGGCACTGCACATTGATTTCAATGGGCAGGGGCACTTTAGGAGCGGTGTATACGTCGCTCCTAAAGCGCCCCAAAGATGCTTGCTTGACAAAGTAATACATCCAGAGAGTCAGCAGGGCAGTTGGAATCTTGGCAGGTTCCATATTCCTGCCTCATGTATAACCTGTAGCCAATGGAAGTCAAGTCAAAGTGGCATCAACTGTGTACGCACAAAGCGTTTCTTCAGGGAAATTTGAAAATGCAAAACAAATAAAAATTCTAGGGGAAATCAGGATTTCCTTTAACACATGCCTCTTGTGTTTAGTTTATTTTTAGCTTTGGCACCCTATGACATCACAGGGCTTTAATCTTTTGTTCCCATAGAGGCAGCCAGCATGAGTGTTAGCAGGGTGGATAAACATTTTTTGACTGCAAACAAGTAGAGAAGTCATCAGAAGTAGCAACAGTGAGGGGGGGGGGGGAAAGTATTTGCTCCCCTGCTGATTTTGTAAGTTTGCCCACTGACAAATGATCAGTCTATAATTTTAGGTTTATTTTAACAGCTAGGGACAGAATGACAACAAAAATTTCCAGGAAAACTAATTTCAAAAATGTTATAAATTGATTTGCATTTTGAGTGTAATAAGTATTTGACCCCTTCGCAAAACCTGACTTGGTACTTGGTGGCAAAACCCTTGTTGGCAATCAGAGGTCAGACGTTCCTTGTAGTTGGCCACCAGGTTTGCACACATCTCGGGAGGGATTTTGTCCCACTCCTCTTTGCAGATCCTCTCTAAGCCTTTTAAGATTTCAAGGCTGATGTTTGGTAATTTTGAACATTCAGCTCCCTCCACATATTTTCAATGGGATTAAGATCTGTAGACTGGCTAGGCCACTCTAGGACCTTAATGTGTTTCTTCATGAGCCACTCCTTTGTTGCCTTGGCCGTGTGTTTTGGGTCATTGTCATGCTGGAATAACCACGACCCATTTTTAATGCCCTGGCTGAGGGAAGGAGGTACTCGCCCAAGATTTGACGGTACGTGGCCCCGTCCATTGTCTCTTTTGATGTGGTGAAGTTTTCCTGTCCCCTTTGCAGAAAAGCACCCCCAAAGCATAATGTTTCCATGTTTGATGGTGTTCTTGGGGTCATAGGCAGCTCCAAACATGCCGAGTTGATGCCAAAGAGCTTTTTATTTGGTCTCCTCTGACCACAAAACTTTACCCCAGTTATCCTCTGAATCATTCAGATGTTCATTGGCAAACTTCAGACAGGCCTGTACATGTGTTTTCTTGAGCAGGGGGACCTTGCGAGCACTGCAGGATTTCAGTCCTTCACAGCGTAATGTTACCAATTGATGACTATGGTCCCAGATGCCTTGGGATCATTGACAAGATTCTCCCTTGTAGTTCTGTGCTGATTCCTCACCATTCCTATGATCCACAAGGTGAGATCTTGCATGGAGCCCCAGACCAAGGGCAATTGACAGTTTTATTGTGTTTTTTTTTATT
Organism: Rana muscosa; assembly: GCA_029206835.1. Classification (NCBI taxonomy): domain Eukaryota; kingdom Metazoa; phylum Chordata; class Amphibia; order Anura; family Ranidae; genus Rana; species Rana muscosa. The sequence continues at coordinate 84,451,283 of CM055127.1, forward strand.
TATTTTTTATTCCATTTGCAAATAATCGCACCAACTGTTGTCATCCTCTCACCAAGCTGCTTGGCGAGGGTCTTGTAGCCCATTCCAGCCTTGTGTAGGTCTACAATTCTTGTCCCGGACATCCTTGGACAGCTCTTTGGTCTTGACCATGGTAGAGAAATTGGCATCCGATTGCTTCTGTGGGCAGGTGTCCTTTTTATACAGGTAACAAGCTGAGAATAGGAGCACTCCCTTTAGGAGATTGCTCCTAATCTCAGCCCTTTACCTGTATAGAAGACAACTGGGAGCCAGAAATCTTGCTGATAGGGGATCAAATACTTATTTCACTTATTAAAATGCAAATCAATTCATAACTTTTTTGAAATGTTTTTTTCTGTATAGTTTTTTTTTTTGTTCTGTCTCTCACTGGTAAAATAAACCCCCAAATAAAATTAGACTGATCATTTTTTTGTCAGTGGGCAAACATACAAAATCAGCAGGGGATTAAATACTTCCCCGCCCCCCCCCCCCCACTGTACCCGCATGTTTGTTATGAACTAGTGTCCCAGATTATGGGGTCAAGATATTTTAGGTGGGCACATGGCATTCGTGAAATTGGAAGTATAGATTTGCGGCCTCCATTATTTCCTTTTTCAAGATTTCTTCTAAAAGAAGTTTGGGAAATGATGATAAAAAAAACTTGCCAAGAAGGCTGCAGCTTTCCCCTGCTGCCTCTGAGACAGAGAACTGAGCGATCAAACACTGCTGATCACTCAGATCTTGGTATTCAGCCTGCAGAGAGCTGGTGATTGTCAGCGGCTTTCTGCTCTGCCCCTCCAGGGCTCACTAGAGCACTGGGCTGTGGGGGGGGGGGGGGGTCGGGAGCGGCTGGCTCAGGCTCTCAGCTAGGTGCCAGTCGAGGCTTCTGGGCAAATCCCAACCATAGGCTCAGGATTGTTTCAAAACCTGGACCGGCTCTGTGACGACAGCAGGCTTTAGCCTAATATCGGCTGAAAACAGGTCACAGGAGTGTAGAAGTAACTGTCTGCCAAACAGCAAGTATAGCTAAAAAAGCTTTGGCCATATTTCTTAATTTAAGCCTCCTTGCTGCTGTTTACCAGTAAAAGCCTCTTTTGTGTAGACATCCAAAATCCCAGAGACTGTAGCTGGGTGCCTCCATCTTGGACGCAATGTCAACAGCTCCAAAAGCTGTCGCTCAAGTTACTCGCTATAGTATTCCCCTTTGCTACTGCCAAGCTAGCTACATGAAATGTTATGTAGCAAAAAGGGGGGGGGGGGCAGAGGTACTGAGTCAGCGCAGACAGCAATTAGACAACTCCAGGAGAGGGCTGTGCTAGGGAACTGTAGTAGTTAAATTTGCTAGCATATTTAGAGACCCGTTTACAAGTAAATAAAAAAATAAAAATCTGGAATGGAATAATGTTGCAGAGATTTGAAATACTTAATTTATGTGCTTTTATCTGAAATATAAGTTGATGACATGGTCTCTTTATCATGCATTTTTCAGTGACGTAGCCCTAATTTTCACCATGGGCTTCGTTTAAACTGCCCAGATTTGTGACAGGTTTACTTGGAAGTGATTGTCTGAATTTACCTAACCAACATACAGTTGCTATTTGAGGACCAATAAACTTTTTATGTTGCAGGCTGGTTTATGTAAAATATGTGCTAATATCATTCATGGATGATTATGTTAATGTTTTTGGAGGTGTTGGAAAATTCTTACAGGATGCCTAGTACAGTGGATAATATCAATAACAGTGTTTACTTATCTAATGTTACACTAACTTAGTAGTGCTACCCCACCTTGCTATCATAGCAAAAAATACTAATTTATTAAATATCTGATTTTAATTTGTGTGTGTGTGTGTGTGTGTGTGTGTATACATATGTGTATAATGTTTGTGGGTATACACCGCACTTTGTTGGATCAAAACGGGCTCAGGTAAGTATAAGGGGGGTTGCTACACTCAGAAGAATGCATTCAGGCAAAAAAAACTGTCTACCTTTTTAGAACGACTTTAACGCCCAAACTACAGCTTTTTATTGCTTGGTGTAGCATTGGGAAGGGTTATGTTGGCCATATTCATTGCAATATTTTTCATACAGTAAAGATAGGGATTGTTTTAACCATTTGGATGTTTGCAACAACTGTTCAATGCAATTTTGGTAAATTTGCCTGCTTGACTCTTATTTTGAGTGACTAACTTGATTCAGAATTAATTTTGCTCCATAATACTACACATTCAGGCTGGGTTCACATAAATAAATATATTTTGGATACTGGTTCCCCCCCCCCCCACATCCAATTCTAATGACAGGAGAATGCAGTTTTCGCTGGCAACTTGTCGGGGCAATGGCTGGTGTTGGCGCTGCTGTTCCAATCATTTTTATTGATAATTTTACATATCAAATTCCAAAGAGCACGTAACAAAAAATGATGGCACATTCTTGGGTCCCTGCCACTTCTTTAGGCTTCATGAGGATGAAGAGGAGGGATCCATAACCTTGTGGCCAATGTCCATATCGGCATGTGAGGAGGCTTAACCGTGAGTCCATGTTGTAATTTGAGTCTGATAGAATCCCCACCATATTTCACGTACATCAATATACCATTTAGCTCACTGGTCCCTTTTAAAAAGGATGCAGGGAAAGAAAAAATCCTGCAAAATGAAAGAAGGCGAGAGGAAGGAAAGATAAAAGGGGGGTGGGGGGGATGTGCACCCCTGTCATTCCAGGCATAACTGTACGGATGCCTCATAAGCCTTCGGACAGATTATTTAATCTAAGGTTCCCAGACTCTATCAAAGATGGGCTTAGTGAGTAATATCGCTGAAAGGCGTTCATTGGCCATGATCCACGACGACTTGGTTCTCACCAAATCGAAGGGAATCATGGGCGCCTTCCAAGATCTAGCTACCGCTATCCTGGATGCTGTGAAAATAAATGATAGACGTTTCCTTATGTGTCCCGGCACTCCCTCCACTGGGCATCCTAGTAGCGCCTCCGGTAGTCATTCACCTGGGTTAGTGAAAAAATAAAATTGTAAATGCAAATTCAAAATCACCTGACTTAAGGGCACGCACGTCCACCATATGTGATATACTGTGCCTTCCATGCCACATCCCCTAAAACATAAGGGGGAAGTGCCTGGGACACATGCCGCCACTCTCACCGGTACCATCACAAAAAAACGTTGTAATTCGCTTCGATCAGTGAAGTATTAATGTGTGATTTTGAAGCGAATTGTGCCATTTTAAACCATTTATCAACTTCAAACGTTTCCCCTATATCCTGTTCCCACTTTTTCATATAATAAAAACAATTTTTCCGACTAGAGGACAAGATGCTATATATTTTTGAGATATGGCCGGTATGCTTATCAAAAGACCTACATAGATATTCCATTGGAGTGGAAGTTGTTAAATCATTTGTACGCTGTAGAGTCATCAAATAATAATCATGGAGTAATGGTGCATTTCTAAATTAGGAAGTTGGTAATTATCTAGTAGGATTTGTTTTGATAAGCTACCCTTGTGGTCAGCAATGCGTAGCAAGCCCTTGTTTGTCCACCATCCGAGCTCTTGAGGGTTAAGACCCGGGGTGAAGTCAGGATTACCAGTCAAGGGAGCATGAGAGGATTTAAATGTATAAGGTTTCATCAATCTGTCCCATAGGCTTAGAGAAAAGGATAGTGTGGGGCACATTTTAATTGGTCTATCTCTTGTCCGTAGCCACATCATGTGACTAAGTTTGGTGGGATGGAGAGATGATTCAAATTTCATCCAGGAAGGTTGAGATTGCAAGGAATGGTAGCAAATTAGTTGAGCTAATTGCAAAGCATTAAAATATTTGGCCAAGTCTTGAGCTCCAGGCCACCTCTGGGTGTATAAAGGGTGTGCCTATTCACCCTGGGTCTCTTGTCCCCCCAGATAAATTTCATAATCTTGCTCTGCAGCATATTGTGATCGGACATGCGAATTGAGACCAGGAGTGTTCTAAACAAGTACAGCAACCTTGGAAGATTAATCTGTGTGGTTTTGGCGCTTCAAACATAGCGGCACCATGGTTGATGTGGTGTCGGGATGATTGAAGCGCATTATTTCTTTTACATTGTAATAAAATTAAAATAGTTCAAAAAAATTCAAAGTCAGCAGCTATAAATACTGCAGCTGCTGACTTTTTTAATACATGGACATTTACCTATCCTGGGCGCCCACGATGTCTTTTCCCGAAGCCGGTTTTGGCTCTCGGGTGCTGCCGCCGCCATCTTTGGTAAAGGAATCCGGAAGTGAAGCCTTGCGGCTTGGCTTGACTTCCTGGTTCCCTACTGCACATGCGCGATCCCACTGGTCCCTGCTGTCTTCTGGGACCTGTGTGTAGGCAGTAGGCACCGGACGTGGCGTAGGTCACCGTGGTGATCTCTGCCCAGAAGTGGGAGCAAATACCTGTTACACAGGTATCTGCTCACTCCTCCCCCCTGAAAGGTACCAAATGTGACACCGGAGGGGGGGGAAGGAGTCCAAAAAGTGGAAGTTCCATTTTTGGGTGAAACTCTGCTTTGTGTGTCGTTTGTCACGTCGCCTGCCACCAGGCAACAGTGACAGCAGAGATGGAGGCTTCTCTTCTCAGACTTTTTAACACATGATGTGCATTAGCTGTGTCCCAGAGTGAGGGGCGGGCAGTGAGAGATGATGCACTCTCTGCTGCCCGCTGAGGGCCGAATAGCAGTGATGCAGGGTGGGCGGTGAGAGATGTCATGTCTGCTCTCGCCCTCCCCAGTGCTCTCACCTGCCTGCCTAACTTCTCTCATGCCGCCCGCCTGTTCTCACCTGGGGCCCAGCTACAGAGAGGCCACGGTCCGGTGTTTGGGGACCCCTGATTTATACTACAGTCTTTTCAATTCAAGCTTCCACGTTTTGTGCTCCTTGCAGCTCCCTTAAAAAAATATATATATTTCTGCCACATTTGATATTTCTCTCTGAAAATTCCTTTTATAAAAAAAATCAGAGGGGGGGGGGGGGGAAATTGAAACTGAATGGGTAGCACAGAAAAAATGTAAGACTGGGAAAAATAAAACGCGCCATTAAACTAGAACTCGGTCTGAAGAATATTTTATCTTAACTGGCCTGAGTATGTCACTGGGCAAGGTAAGACTGCCTACTGTCTGCAGGGGCCCCTAGGGTGTACAGGAAGTGGCAATGTGCCACTGGCTGGGCATTATGGATTTTATTTAACATTCCAATTTTATCTTTATTTTGGTGAACAGTTGGGATTAGTTCCACTTTAACAATTTTTTTTTTTTTTTTTTTTTTTTTTTTAGATACTTGTTGGTATTGAAATTTTTTTTTTTTTTTTTTTTTTTTATGTGATTTACTTAAAACTTATTGGATGCTGTTGGAAGAACAGATTGATACTTTTGTCATGAGCAAATTTATATACAAATTAGTCAAGGTGTACCGTATATACTCGAGTATAAGCCTAGGGTGTGCCTCACTTTGCCTCACTGTGTCCATGACCAGTCTGACGTTTAACATGGGAGTCTATGGAGGGGGTGTCCGGCTTTGAAAAATCGGTGCTCCCCCGGACAAGAAACTTTGCAAACTTGTTGAAGAGTGGGGCTACATGTGTGCCAAGTTTGGGGTCCAGAGGACCTACGACCGGCCGGTACTGGGTCCCCAAATTCACCAGAGAAATGACTGTTTAACATGGGAGTCTATGGAAGGGGTGCCCGGGTTTGAAAAATCGGTGCTCCCCGGCCGTAGGTCCACCGGACAAGAAACTTTGCACACTTGTAGAGGAAGAGTGGGGCTATATGTGTGTCAAGTTTGGGGTCCAGGGGACCTACGGCCGGCCGGTACCGGCTCCCCAAAGTCCGGGAGATCAGGCGCAAAAAGGTGACTCGAGTATAAGCCGAGGGGGGCATTTTCAGCACAAAAAATTGTGCTTAAAAACTCGGCTTATACTCGAGTATATACGGTAATTTTTTTTGGAATTGTCTTAATATGTGCATGCAGATTTGTTCAATTTGTAAAAACCAAAACCATATTCTTTAATTGATGGTCTGGATTTCTGATTCTGCCTGGTCTGATTTTTCTGATTAGGTTACTACTATAGTACTAGATTAATTGCCACCACTAGACTTTTCTGAAGGATGCCCAATGGGATAAATAGTATTTTTGGCTTGTTTCTGTCTCCTTCATTTGACTTTAATGTGAACTGTAATCTTTTCCTATTAGGAGAATTGCCTTACTACGCACACAGGACAATGGTATTGGCCAAAAGTGCTGTGGCCACCATGGCAACACTGCTTGTGAGAGTCTATCATATGGTCATGCTGAAGCTTGGTTATGAACAAAAAGGTACCAGATGCTATCATTGGTGACTTCTGTGCACACAATTCTGACTTTACTTGCTTTCTGGTGCTTGGTAATTGGGCTTTTTAACTCTTCATCGCTCTGAATTCAGTCCTTTTTTTTTCTTGCAAACACTTTGGTGCTTTGAGGGGAAATAAGATCTGTTTATTAACAAAACCACTTTTATTTTATTTGTTTGGGATTTTTTATGGAGAAAATATATATATTTAGAAGTCTCCAGGGTAGCATGCTTTGGCAAAAAATAAAAATAAACTTGTGTTGCCTTTCTAATGAGGTTTACCTATATAACAATGTTCCTTTTTGGCAGTCTCCCTTTCTACTTCTCTCCTTACTGTTGCTTAGCTGCTGGTCTGAGGGGTCACTGTTACTGGTGATAGGAAGGGCCAATGGTGAAAGTAGATTGATTTTACAAATAGCCTGCTGTTAACGTGTTTTGGTCTTTTTTGGCCTTTTAGGTAAATCTAGAGCATTGCATGTTGTGCCATGCAGTGATGTTTGGTACATAGGGTAGAGAAGGAAAGAGTTAAGCGAACTGTTTTAATGGCACTTTGCAAGCATTAAGCAAATTTTTTTTCTCAGCTTTGCTTTTGGTCTCCCAGGTGTCATGCAAATCCATGAGTAGACTCTTTATTTTATTTACCCCGTGTGTGTGTGTTCCAGCTCATTCCAATTACTGTGGAAGTATGAATGTGGCAGAATATCAAACTGAGGATCGACACCTCCATATAAATGGAGAATCCATATGTAAGTATGGTGCTACTGCATGCGTTTTGTATACTTTCCTTCACTTCATTATTTTGTAATCACTTTATCATTTTCTAAGCACTTTAAATATGCTGGTCCTAATTTCAGGGGTAGCCATCAAGGATTGAAAACTATTATCCCAAGGGTGCTGGCAATCACTTTAACAAGTTTCATTAGTTAAATCTAGACTTTTTTTATACCTTTTTTTTTTTTTTTTTTTTTTTATTACATTTATTCGCGGATACCTGTAATCTGAAAGATGGCATGCAAAATGGCTAAAGAAATGTAAAGAACTTTTTATATCGTACATTGAGTTGAGGCAAGCTTGGATTTTATATTGATTTGGGATCAACTACGCACTCTTCACAATGGCTCTCTTACAATCTTCAGAGCAATTGCTGTGGATCCCCTTAGATCCTCTGCCTTGGTTGTACATGGAGATCGGGAATAAAGAAAACCTTTTTCTGAGAAAGACATGGAAGTTTCCATAGCTTTTTATTTTATTTTATTTATTATACCAGAAACAAGCATATGATTTTACAGATGAATATACTTGTTTTACATTAGTCTCAAGCCTTATTGACCCCCAGTTGTTCAGTATGCTTGCCAGGCGTTCACTATTTTCAGGAGATAATTAATGACAGCTCCTCTGTTTCTCAGGAAAGGTTTGTTTTAAGCCCCACCCCTCCCCCTCTTATTCAGCTGTCAACCAAATAGATCTCCATTGTATGGTAATGTTTGACCTTTTAAGAGGCCATGGCTTCCATAGGGACCAGTTTGAAGCACTGTTGATACTGTAGAAGCCCCCTAATGCCAGGTTAAAGGCAAGTAAAATTTAAAAAATCTTAAATCCTGCCTAAGGACTAGCACAGCAAGATGTTTGTTTGCATTTGTGCTTGCTGATGTTGCTTTCACATTTGTAAGCTTGGTTAACGTAGTTAAACATTAAACCTATTACATCGTTTTTAATGGGTGCAGGCGACATAGACCAGTTTTGCTCTGACAGAATTGCCAAAACCTTAATGTCTTCATCCAAATTTTCACTATCCTTGACTTTAAACCTCCTGCTATTTATGCTTTGCATGGTCACTGGTGGAAATTAAATTCTTATGTTAATCAGTATTTGTAATGATCAACAGGTGACGACTGTAAGGGGACAAAACAACGGGAAACGCACACCACCACTGTGCACACACAGGCCTCCTCATGGGCTAAAAGGGTGACGGGAAAGTTGTGGCACATCTTTTCTTACACAGGTTTATTTTACACCTTTTTGTTTTTTTATGTTTGACCTTTGATTTAACCAACAACTGGAGGCCTTGTCTGTCTTTTCTTTCACTGTACACTGTAACCTAATACATCCAGTACGTGCACATACCATGCTTTCTGTTTGTTTCTAGCTAAACTGTAGTTGGAGTCCATGATGATTTACTGCAGGCTGTAAAGAGGGTTAGTTCATAGAAGTTGATGCAGATAAAGTACATGCATGTACTTGGGGAATGTGCCTTTTCAGAGTTCAAGTACTATCTTGCTGCAACATCTGTTCTGTTTATAATGTGGTCAGTGAAATGCCAGGAACCCAGGATGTTTACCACTCCAGGCTGGAGAACTACTGAAGTAGCTCACTGATGATAACTTTCCTTGAAAAAAGAACATTATTTCTATTAAAATGTTCCAGTTTGTTGTTGTGACGATATTGGAGCATTCTCTCTTTTAATAAAAGCAGATAGTGAAGTCTGGTCTATGATGCTTGTTTTAGGATTTTCTTACATTCCTCTTGGGTTTTAATGCAAAAACTGTAACGTTTAAAAAAACAAATCTGTTTGTGAAATTGGGAAATACTAGGTGCCCTCATGTACCTTTTTGGTATCATGCAATATGTTTGCCTCCGGGTATGTGGGGGGATCGTGGTGCACAATGTAAATTCCGGCCTTTTGGATAGGTGTGTGCGTTTTTTTTTTTTTTTTTTTTCTGTGAGAAGCACTCATATTATGTACTGCCCCGGGGGCAAGGTAAACATCTGTCTTTTATATCAGGAAGCTTAAGTCTGAGTTTGTGTTTGAGGTCTCTAGAGGTACAATATAGTGCTTTATCAATATACTAACTAGAGCTACACAGGGGTACCTAATGATGTCTGTCACATAATTTGCTTAAATTGAAAGTCAATGTTATACTAGTGTGCTTAAAACCACTGCTCCCCCCCCCCCCCCACTCCTACCTGTGTCATATACTGCTGGTAAAAAGATCTGTGTAAACGCCTTATTCCAGTCCATTTTGGTCCAGTTGAGTTATTTATGAAGTCATGAAGTGCTGAATGGGGCTGTATTCCAGGAGCCATGATGTCGCCCACCAGCTTCCATAGCTTACTCCTCTCTTCTGCAGCAGGCGCTACTTGACATACGGGAGCCAGAGCTACTACATCATGTGACCATACAAGTGGGTTGAAATGGGGTATTTACCAGCACTATACAGCATAAGGAGGAGGAGGGAAGCAGTGGTTTTAAGCATATTTTATACGTAGCCTTTTCTGCCCCCCCCCCCTTTACATGGGCAGCACAGTGGTGTAGTGGTTAGCACTTTCACCTAGCAGCAAAAGGGTCACTGGTTCAAATCCCAACCACTACACCATCTGCCTGGAGTTTGCATGTTCTCCCTGTGTCTGCGTGGATTTCCTCTGGGTACTCCGGTTTCCTCCCACACTCCAAAGACATGCTGGTAGGTTAATTGGATCCTGTCCAAATTGGCCCTAGTATATATGTACAAATGTGTGTCCCAAGCGTGTCGAGATCCTACGGGGTAAATGACCGCACCAGCCAGGAAGACACTGGCTGCAAAAAGCTCCTTGAGGCGATTCAGTTAGCAATTGTAGCGCTATACAAGTCATTCATTCACAAGTCCTACTCAAATCCTAGCCTCCTATTGCCCTTCTCATCTGCGTTCCCCTGCACTGCATTTAGAGCAGCCCACCATTTAAAAATTGTGCTGCACCAAAATGCACGATACTGCAGGCATTATCAAGATGGGTGGGGTGCTACTAATCAATGGCACCGCTGTGCATCTGTAAGAGCAGAGCAGTTTTGTGCATTGTGGGAAAATGCGTGATTCTGTGTGCACTCCTGCAATGCAACGAGTGTGAAGAAAGCCTGAATATATTCAACTATATAATGGGTCGTCTTCCTTTTTATAATTGGATATCTGCTATGTCCTTTGTACCAATGTAACCTTCTCTTCTAAATTAAAATAAAAATCTTAACCATTTATAAAAAGTTATTGGTCCAGCGTTTGCAGTGAATGGGGCAGGAGTGAGTAAAATGACATTCGGCAGCTTTGTCTAGTCTCAGAGTAGGGTGCACACAATACAATATATAGTAAGTCTGCTGGATTGTATAACATGACTGAACATTTACAATAAGCAGGGGAACAGGAGCAAACTTGAATGCCAAAATATTAAACTTCTTTTGCTTTTATCATTTCTCTAACTCTGTAGTTGAACTGGCTTTCTTTTTTTTTTTTGTCTATTGCCATTAAAGCATTCCAAAGACACACATCTCTTCTATATTTTAGGTTATTACTTAATGCAAGCTGCGTGCAGTACTGGAGCTGCTGGATGGTTTGTATCCAGGAAGGTGTTGTCGTTTCTTTGGTTGGCCATTGTATCACCAGGTTATTATTTTTATTTTGCACATTGGAATGGACACCGCATTCATTCACTTTCTTGCTTTATTGCTGGAGAATATCTTTTTAGTTTTTTTATTTTATATTCCACTTCTTCTTCTCCTTCTCCTTCTCCTTCTCCTTCTCCTCCTTCTCCTTCTCCTTCTCCTTCTCCTCCTTCTCCTTCTCCTTCTTCTTCTCCTTCTTTTTTCTCTTTCTCTTTTTTGTGCATGTGGGTAATAGGTTATATGACTGATCATGTCTGCACGGGATAACTTGAACAGCATGGCTTTTTCATCTGTTTACTATTACTGTACCCACCATTGTATCTCAGTGTAATGCATATACTATCATTTCAGATCATTTTGGTTAAAGCTTTTGTGTTTGGCGCACAGAGTATTCCATCTGCATGAGCTCCTGGCTTTCTCTCCTGTGTTTGTAGTATGTCTAATCATTCCCCTTCATCTTACAGGAAAGGCTGCATCTGGAATATTTTGGTGGCTGGGCACAGGCTGGTACCAGCTTACTACACTCATCTCCTTGCTTAATGTATTTCTTCTGACTAGGTCAGTGTCCCAATATGAAAGCTGACTAATTAAATTCTTAGGAATTTCCGATCTTCTGTCTGAAGAAATACAGACATAATTTTGGCCTTTAGCTAGTAAGAAATCTCCCTTGTTTATGTTCTGCAATGCTCAAATATGGCTTTGAGGCTACAGTCACACCTGAGTAGTTTTCCAGCGTATTTTGATGTGTTTTGAATGTGAAATTAGCACGTTTTTCTATTGATTAATAATAAAAAAAAATCTGTTGCATTGTTTTTTGCTGGGTATTTCAGCTTATTTAGCGTATCCATTAGCTTTTATTTTTTGTTAGTTTAGGATTAGGGGTTTGGGGTTATTTTTTGTTGGTGTTACTACTAATAACAATGAATACACAAATAAAAATCTTGGATAAGTAATTCAATTCAATAAATTAATACCATGTAATAAATAACCCTTAAAGCGGTTGTATAATTGCACACATTTTTTTTAAATAAAAATGAAAAAAAACCTGTAAGGCAAAGGCATAATGAGCTAGTTACTAGCTCATTATGAAATACCTTTGATCAAGGCGTCGGATCGCGGTCACCGCCGGGGAGCTAACATTTTCCCCTCGGCGTGTCTTACGAGTTCGTGGCTCTGGTGCTGAGAGGCTGGAGCCACGATGACGTCACTCACGCCCATGCGCGCAGGAGTGTTCTTTCCGGCAAGGTGCGGCAGCATCTGCCAGACCTTTAGAGCGCATGCGCCGCTGACCTCAGCGGCTGCATGCAAGGTGAATATCTCCTAAACCGTAAGGGTTTAGGAGAGATTCATTTTACCTACAGGTAAGCCTTATAGACTTGCCTGTAGGTAAAAATAGGGTATACAGCCACTTTAACTTTTTTAAAGGGGTTGTAAACCTACGTGTTTTTTTTTTTTTTTTTTTCACCTTAATGCATCCTATGCATTAAGGTGAAAAAAACACCTTGCAGTGACCGGCCCTCCAGCCCCCCTGTTTTACTTACCTGAGCCCCAAATTTCCATGGGGGCGATCCCCAGTCGCTCTCTCCACGGGTTCTCGGCTCTTCATTGGATAGATTGATAGCAGCGCAGCCATTGGCTCCCGCTGCTGTCAATCAAATCCAATGATGCGGGGGCGGGGCCGAGTAATACACTCGGCTTCTATGGACGCCGAGTGTATGACGCAGGAGCGCGCCCGCAAGGTTAACCCCCTCGGGAGAGAGCTTCCCAGCGGGTGTATCTAATGCGGGGAGGAGCCGTGAGAGCTGCCGTGGGACCCCAAAACGGTTGGATCGGGGCCACTCTGTGCAAAATGAATTGCACAGTGGAGGGAAGTATGTCATGTTTGTTATTTAAAAAAAAAAAAAACTGAACCTTTAATATCACTTTAACCCATAACCCTAAAAAAAAATACTGAACACCCTACCCTAATCCTAACACAAAATATATAAATTTATTATATATATAATTACGCACCTATACACAACATTACTCAGATCCCTACACAGTTTTATTACTCAAGGACTTTCTATCAAGTTCCTGAGTAAACCTCAGTAAATTATTATGCCTGTGTGCAACTGGCCTAACTGTACAAATTGCCACAATTATTTTATTGTATTTAGGTGGATTATACCCAGTGTTTTTTTTTTTTCTTTTCCCCAGGACAGATTGGGCTTTGATTTTGTGAGAAAGGATAATGGATACCTCCCTGACTTTTTCTTTGATTTAAAAAAAAAAAAAAATCTAGCACAAAATAGTTGTACATTATTAATATATATAATTTGGGTGTTTATTATATTAATAATAATTATTCATATTACTATTTTTCTTTCAAAAGAAAATCACGTAAAAATGTGCCAATGGCACATTTCCATTCATTCTGTGGGAATAAAAATGCGCAATTCTGTCCAATGCAAGCTACAAAAAAGGTGTTTGCCTGCAGGCGACCTTTTTTTTTTTTCCTCCTACAGCGTTTTTGGCACTTCGAGTTTAAAGCTACAAAACGCTGAGGTGTAAATGGAGCCTGAAAGTAACAATATGATTTGATGCAAAAGGGGAAGAAAGCTGATTTAGGCAGTTATAAACTGATTTTTATAAAGCTGTGGTATAACCTTCTCACTGCTGGTTAAGAGGGAGAAAAAAAAACAAACACTTGACTAAGTACTTAGATTTACTTGCCCTCTTGCCAGCTCTGAGATTCTAAGACCCCTTTCACACTTGAGGCGTATTTCTGGCACCTTGGCACTAAAAATAGTGCCTGAAAAATGCCTTCTCTGCAATCCCAGTGTGAAAGCCAAAGTGCTTTCACACTGGGGCACTGCGCTGGCAGGACGTCAATAGTCCTGCTAGCAGCTTCTTTTGAGGCGCTTTAGGAGGGCCCAGCCTATTGAAATCTATGGGCAACGGCGCTTTTAACCCTTTATTTGGCCACTAGCGGGGGCTGAAAGTGCCCCACTAGCGGCCAAAAAAAGCGACTCTCAAATGCTTTACCGCTGCCCCCCCCCCCCCCACTGTCAGTGTGAAAGGGCTCTAAGGCTGGTTCACACTGGTGCGACACGACAGCCATCCGACTGTGCCCTGCGACTTGAAGCCGACAAACATCCGACTTTCAATGAACGGGGATCAGACTTGGATCCCCGCCAATACTAGTCTTCCAACTTCGGGGGTCTCTTCCCACTCTCCGGTGCCTTCTCCGCGCTCTCCGGTGCCTTCTCCGCGCTCTCCGGTTCTTCTCCCGCTCTCCGGTGCTTTCTGCCTTCTCTTGGGCAGCTCCGCTATCTTCTGCCAGCTCTTTTGCTAGCAGTGGCCCGGTCTTCCCCGTCTTCTTCCCTCTTCTCTTGTCCCGATGTTGACACACCACTCTCTCCCGCTGTAATGCCGTGTGCACGGCGCGCAACGACTTATATAGGCATGGGGCGCGGTCACCGGGTGATGTGACCCCGCCCCCTTATGTCGTCACAGTCCCATAATGCCCCGGGGCTGTGACGTCATAAGGAGGGGGTCACCGGGTGACATCACCCGGTGACCACGCCCCATGCCTATATAAGTCATTGCGCGCAGCGCACACGGCATTACAGCGGGAGAGATCGGTGTGTCAACATCGGGAGAAGAGGGAAGAAGATGACTGAAAAGACCGGGCCACCGCTAGCAAAAGGGCTGGCAGAAGATGGCGGAGAAGAGGCCGGAGAGTCGGAAGAGACCCCCGAAGTTGGAAGACCCCCAAAGCTTGCCTAATAAATGACTTTAAAAACCTGTCTAGTGTGTGTGTTTTTTATTTTTTTTATTTTTTTCTTGTCATTTCTTTCACCCCAGGTGAATGGGTAGGGGTACGAGGTACCCCATACTCATTCACATAGGGTGGGGGGCTGGGATCTGGGGGCCCCCCTATTAAAGGGGGCTCCCGGATTCCGATAAGCCCCCCGCCCGCAGACCCCGACAACCAACGGCCAGGGTTGTCGGGAAGAGGCCTTAAAATTAATACCAGACCCAAGGGCCTGGTATGCTCTTGGAGGGGGAACCCATGCCGGTTTTTTTATTTAAAATTTGGCGTGGAGTTCCCCCTCAAGATCATCAGAGCACAAGTCGCATGCCAAAGTCGGATCATGCATTTCCATTGGGAAACATTGATTTTTCACATGCCATGCGACATGAGCTCCCAATGTCGGAGCGTTTGTCGCACCAGTGTGAACCCGGCCTAAAGCTGGCTATCCAGTATCAATTAGCGTGTTTAAAGCTGGGAGGAGAGCCCGGTCACATGACCTGTCGGTCACATGACTGTCCAATTATGGAGCTCTCTGCTGCTTAATTAACCACTTGACAACTGGGCACTAAACCCCCTTCGTGCCCGGACCAATTTTTAGCTTTCAGTGCTGACGCACTTTGAATGACAATTGCGCGGTCATACAACGCTGTACCCAAATGATATTTTTATCATTTTTTCCCCACAAATAGAGCTTTCTTTTAGTGGTATTTGATCACCTCTGCGGTTTTTTATTTTTTGCGCTATAAACAAAAAAAGACAGAAAATTTTGAAAAAAAACCACTATTTTTTTACTTTTTGTTATAATAATATCCCAATTTCTTTTAAAAAAACTATTTTTTTTCTCAGTTTAGGCCGATACGTATTCTTTATTTTTTTGGTAAAAAAAATTGCAATAAGCGTATAGTGATTGGTTTGCGAAAAAGTTATAGCGCCTACAAAATAGGGGATAGAATTATGACATTTTTATTATATATTTTTTTTTTTTTTACTAGTAATGGCGGCGATCTGCGATTTTTGTCAGGCCTGCAATATTGCGGCGGACATATCGGACACTTTTGACACTATTTTGGGACCATTCACATTTATACAGCGAACAGTGCTATAAAAATACACTGATTACTGTATAAATGTGACCGGCAGGGAAGGGGTTAACACTAGGGGGCGAGGAAGGGGTTAACTATGTTCCCTATTTGTGATTCTTACTGTGGGGGGAGGGGACTGACAGGGGGAGGTGACCGATCTGTGTCCCTATGTACAAGGGACACAGCATCGGTCTCCTCTCTCCCTGACAGGACGTGGATCTCTGTGTTTACACACAGAGATCCACGTCCTGCCTCTGTCACAGCCGATCGCGGGTGCCTGGCGGACATCGCGGCCGCCAGGCACGCGCATCGGCATCACGTGACCGCGGCGGGCACAGCTGTTCCCCCGCCGCGCGCCCTCGGCGGCGCGCAGGGGGAGAGAAACAGCAGGACGTCCATGGACGTCCACTCAGCACTTGAGAGCCGCGCTGCAGACGTCTTTTGTCTATAGCGTGGGTCTCAAGTGGTTAATAAAAGCACTCTATGAATTGAGGACAGGAGAATGAATGAAAGGTTTGCCTCCATTCATAGAGTGCTTTTCATTATGGGAAGCAATAGTACAGTTTTTATGAGTAGAACATTGAGGCCAAAAGGGTAGGCTTAGTCTGCACTTTTGACGATTGCCTGTGACGGGTCCATTGGCTTTAATTAACCCCCTGCAAGCACTGGAAGATCATGGCTTCAGGGGAATGGGGAGAGGACAGAAACCAAACCGCCTAAATGATAGAGCAGGGATATGCAATTAGCGGACCTCCAGCTGTTGCAAAACTCTGGTTGTCATGCTTGCTGCTGTCAGTCTCGCTATGCCTCATGGGACTTGTAGTTTGGCAACAGCTGGAGGTCCGCTAATTGCATATCCCTGTGATAGAGGGTTAAATACAGGCAGAATGAGGCATGTATGCAATCATGTATCTGGGCTGAGGAAGTGATACCTGTAAAAATTGTAAATGTATTTATCACTGAAAACCTGCTTGGTTGAATCTACACTTCTTATAAGGCAACAAAGCTACAACAGAGACTTCACAATTGATTTGATTTCCTATGTTATCTTTGCAGATGCCTTCCTAAAGCTTTCAGATTGTTACTTCTCTTGATCCCCTTACTGCTGCTATTGGGTGAGTGTACACGTATTACAACTGTAAGTAGAAAGTACCGCCAGTAGTACCCTATTAAAGTGATATTTAAAGTAAAGTTAATTTTTACTTGCCTGCTCTGTGCAATGAAATTGCACAGAGCAGCCCCAATCCTCCTCCTCTTCTCTGGTACCTCGCCGGAGCTACGAGCTCCACCCTCCTGCCAAGTGCCTGCAGAGCAAACCGCTTGCTGTGGGGGCACCCGAGCAGGCTCACTTCTGAGCCGCTACTCTGCACATTCATTCAGACATGAAGCTGCAGCTCGGCCCTGCCCCCTCTACTCGTTGGCTCAGTAAGTTGCCTGCCCATATCTCTGATGCGCAGATTTGCAGTTTATTGAAAACTGCCAGCCGCAATGGCTGACAGTACTAGTAGTCTAATTCATGGAGAACTGAGAATGAATGATGCGGCCGTGTGGGTGAAGCCACTGGTCCAAATCATTTGGTGGAGGGGGATTATGGTTTGGGGTTGTTTTTCAGGGGTTGGGCTTGGCCCCTTTGTTCTAGTGAAGGGAACTCGGCATACCAAGACAATTTCATGCTCCCAACTTTGTGGGAACAGTTTGGGGATGTGCCCTTCCTGCCAACATGACTGCGCACCAATCCATAAAGACATGGATGGGGGAGTTTGGGGTGAAGGGACTTGACTGGCCTGCACAGAGTCCTGACCTTAAGCTGTTAGAGCACCTTTGGGATGAATTAGAGTGGGAGACTGCGAGCCAGGCCTTCTCATCCACATGAGTGTCTGACCTCACAAATGCGCTTCTGAAAGAATGGTCAAACATTCCCATAGACACACTCCTAAAGCTTGTGGACAGCCTTCCCAGAAGAGTTAAAGCTGTTATAGCGGCAAAGGGTCGGCCAACTCTCAATATTGAACCCTATGGACTAAAACTGGGATGTTCATGTGCGTGTAAAGGCAGGCGTACCAATACTTTTGTCAATGTGTATATATAGTGTGTGTGTGTGTAATATTTGCACAAATGTTTATAAAATCTATATTACTCTTTCGTCCATGGACCGACACAGCTTCTCTATTGACAAAGTGGGTATTATCCGTTAATTAGGAGTGACTAGGCAGAAAAACTTGTAAAAAGTGTTGCATCACACCTTCTACAGTACCGCCCAGGGGGCGGACCCTCTGGGTATACCCTCTCAGTCTGCACATCGCAGATCAGTTTTTTTCTGTCTAGCAAGGAGTAGGACATGGCTCCCTTCGGGCTCATTGGTCCGGGGAAAAAAGATATATATATTTTTATTTTTTTGCTACATTTGTTGTTTCCTGCGATCTTCGATCAACTGCCGACTGGGTGACAGGCTGGATCCTCGATCCTTGTAGTCTCCCCAGTTTCGGCCATCGAGCGTGTGCCGACCCTAGCTACGCGCTGGGTTTTCCACGACATGCCCGTCGCTCCACGGGTGGCCGGTGAGCCTACGCTCCAGGGCCTGCATCGGACCGCTCAGCTTCGGCTGACCTTACGGCCGAGTCGCAGCAGCCTGGCCGGTGAGCTTACGCTCCAAGGCTTGCATCGGACCGCTCAGCTTCGGCTGACCTTACGGCCGAGTCGCAGCAGCCTGTCCGGTGAGCGTCATGCTCCAGGGCATACATATGATCGTCCCTTCTGGGTCCAATCACAGCATGCCTGGCCAACAGTCACCTTCCGTGCGCGGACGATGATCTGTTTGGAATGTCTTCCAGCAGAATACATGCAGGATAGGTAAGTAAAACTCCCCTGCCTCGGCTGGGTGATTTAGCTGGACATTCCTGGAGAGATCAAGTAAGTGGTTGTGGCCCCTTTCTTCCCTCTCTCCCTGCCTTTCCCTCCTCCCTGGGCTTCTAGCTAAAGGTTGCTGGGTGCTGGGGGTCACCTAGGGGGTCCCACTGGAGCGGGGCTGGCTGTAACTAACATTTAAAAGAAATGTCATTTTTGCTTACCTGTGTTTCTGTGTCTCCATGCTGTCGGCGGCCATTTTGAGGTGGTCCATGCCAAGTTTGGCCTCTTGTAACTGCCTGGCGGCCATCTTCCTGTAGTTCGGCCACACCCACTGGCCCCTATCAGGTGATCGGCGGCCATGTTTGTCCACCCTGTATGCAGATATTGCCGTTCGGCGGCCATCTTTTTTGTGGGCTATGGCTGCCTGACCTCTATCTTCTGTCGGCGGCCATTTTCTTAGAGCCCACATTATCTTCCATACAGACGGTTTTGGCAACCATTTTGCGAGAGCCTCCGGCCTCTAGGGTGCATTACACTGGCGCGAAAATTCACACAGGAAGTGCTGATAAAAGAAGCAGACTGACACAGCAGCAAGGGGACAGCATCATAGGCGCAGCATAGCAGTACCTATCCAGGGTGGTGAGTCCTCTGGGTGACCCAGCATCTCTGCAGCGCAGGAGGGTGGCCTATTGATATCTTGCCTGGAGCCCTGTGAGTGTCAGCGTGTGGTCAGCATGGCATCTGAGCCAGATGTCTTCTCCCCTGAAACACCAGATTTAGCAGCTGGTGTCCCTGAGGTGTCTATGGACGCTATGTCGGCAATCCTAGAGGCGTTTGCTGCCAGGGTGGAAGCAGCACACGGGAATACAGGGGGTAGTAAACGCCCCATCCCCTGCAAGCTTCTGGGGATAATTCTGGTGCAGAACCAGGTCCAGCTACGGCTCGGGGCCCAGATTCTGACGCACCAGAGACTGCAGACCGTGACCGGACAGTGAGAATGACTCAAAGTCCAGGTCAGTACGCGAGACGGCTTTGGTATCTGACCTTATTACTGCAGTGCGGGATATGCTAAAATTGGAAAATACTGCAGAAGCAGCAGAGACTCCGGTCCACTTGGGTTTCATAGACCTGCCCGCACTGCTAAGGTGTTCCCTTGTGTGTCTTTTGATAAACTCTTATACAAGGAATGGGAGAACCCACTGAGGGTCTTTACAGCCCCAAAGAGGTTTGCGGTACGGTACCCCTTTTGAGGAGAGTTTTCTGAAGAAATGGACCTCTCCCCCCTATAGTGGACCCTCCGGTGTCCAGACTTAATAGAGCCACCACAATTCCTGTAGAAGGGGCTCCTGTTTTCTAGGACCCTGTGGATAAGAAGGCTGAAGCACTCGCTTGCTACCTATACTCAGTGGTAGGCTCGGCAGTACGCCCGCCATTGGCGGGGGCCCTAGTGTCTCACACACTTACTGAATGGGCAAGATTGCTACTCCAGGGGTTAAGGAGCGAGATGCTCCTCCTGATGAGATAACATTGGCCGACCTGTTGGTCCAGGGCCTTAGGTTTGTCTGCGAGTCAGACATGAATACTATTCCCCTGCTGTCTAAAACTTCGGTTTATGCAGTAGCAATACGCCACCTGATCTGGCTAAAAGGCTGGTCTGCGGACCAGACTTCCAAGAAAGCCCTGTTGGATCTGCCTTTTAAGGGCGACAGACTTTTTGGGGCTTCTCTGGATGACATCATCAAGGATGCCACAGGAAGTAAAAGCACTTTGCTTCCCCAAATTAGCAAGGGTAAGGGGCCACGCCAAGGGCAAGGGCCCTCCTTTACTGCACACAAGTGGTTTTTTCGTCCCCCTAGGGCGACAGGGAAAAGACCCCAGGCCGATAAAGCGCCTGCCCAAGGACAAAAGCGTCCCTGGTCCCGCATACCCAATAAGCCTGCGGACAAATTTGCGTCCGCATGAAGGTCCACCCCCACCCAGCTCTCGGGTGGGGAGACGTCTTCGCAAATTCGCGACTCAGTGGACAGCACTAATCTCCGACAGGTGTGTTTGCGAAGTAATCTCCTCAGGCTACAAGATAGTTTCTCTCTTGTCCACCGGACAGATTCAACACCTCCAATCTCCAGCTACTACCGACCCGTCGGGAGGCCCTGTATGGGGCGGTCCAGGGTCTACTGGAACGCGGGGTAGTTATTCCAGTTCCAGAACTGGAACGGGGTTTTTACTCAAATCTGTTCATTGTGCCGAAGAAGGAGGGGGTTCGTCCAAGCTTGGATCTCAGAGCCCTCAATTGCTTTGTGAAGGTACAAAGTTTTCGGATGGAGTCGGTTCGATCTGTAGTCACGGCTCTCCATCCGGGGGACTTTCTGGCCTCCTTGGACATCAAGGACGCATACCTGCATGTCCCCATATACTCCAGACACCAGAGGTTTCTGCGATTTGCTATCGGGAAGAACCACTACCAGTTTGTGGCCCTCCCGTTTGGCCTTGCCTCAGCACCCAGGACGTTCACCAAGGTGCTCGCTCCGATTCTGGCACTTCTAAGACAGCGGGGTATCGCTATCACAGGTTACTTGGACGACCTTCTGCTGAAGGGCCCTTCAAGCTCAGAATTAGAGGTAAGCGTGTCCATTACCTGTCAGACTCTTCGAGACTGTGGTTGGATACTAAACACGCAAAAGTCAGTATTGGTGCCCACTCAACGCCTAGTGTACCTGGGGTTGATTCTGGATTCCTCAGAGGCAAAGGTATTCCTCCCTGTGGAGAAGTTGCAGACCCTCCGGGCTGCAGTACGGCAGCTGACTTCCAGGAATTGGTCGTCACTCCGTTTTTGCATGCGAGTGTTGGGCCTCATGGTAGCCTCCTTCGAGGCGGTCCCATATGCTCAATACCACACTCGAGTGTTACAGAGGGAAGTTCTGTCCAGATGGAACAGATGCCCTTCATCTCTGGATTATCAAATCCGAGTGAGCCACCTAGTCAGGAGATCCCTGGTATGGTGGCTGACAGCACCGGCTCTAATGGCCGGGAAGTCATTTCTTCCGGTTTACTGGATAGTGATCACGACGGACGCCAGCCTTACAGGTTGGGGGGGAGTCTGGGGTGTCCAGTCGGCGCAAGGTCGCTGGACCCCAGAGGAAGCCCTCCTGCCGATCAATGTCCTGGAGATCCGGGCGATCAAGCTGTGCCTCTTCAAATGGTCTCAGAGACTGCAAGGGCGTCCAGTCAGGATCCAGTCAGACAACGCCACAGCAGTGGCATATGTCAATCATCAAGGAGGAACAAGAAGCTCAGCTGCAGCATCGGAGATCGCTCGCATCCTGAAGTGGGCAGAGAGGAGCGTACCGGCACTGTCGGCCGTGTACATTCCGGGTGTGGAAAACTGGCAGGCGGACTACCTGAGCCGCCAGATGCTGGACCAGGGAGAATGGTCCTTACACCCGGAGGTGTTCCAACTCCTCTGCCAAAGATGGGGCACACCAGACGTAGATCTTCTGGCTTCCCGACTCAATCGGAAGGTATTGAGGTTTGTGGCCCGGTCA
Source organism: Rana muscosa (assembly GCA_029206835.1). Classification (NCBI taxonomy): domain Eukaryota; kingdom Metazoa; phylum Chordata; class Amphibia; order Anura; family Ranidae; genus Rana; species Rana muscosa. The sequence continues at coordinate 84,473,336 of CM055127.1, forward strand.
AGAGACCCATGGGCAGACGCAACGGACGCGTTGGTAGCATCGTGGGGCCAGTATCGGCTAATCTATGCCTTCCCTCCCTTAAGGCTTCTTCCTCTTCTGCTCCGCAGAGTGGAGGCAGAGGGAATTCCAATGATCCTAATCGCTCCAGATTGGCCTCAGCGTCCTTGGTACGCCGATCTAGTACGTCTGGTAGCAGACGTCCCCTGGCGCCTACCACTACGGAAGGACCTGCTGTCGCAAGGTCCCATATTCCATCCTGCTTTACAGTCATTGGCTTTAACGGCATGGCTGTTGAGAACCAGGTACTGAGAGACCGGGGCCTGTCAGACTCAGTAATTTCTACTATGAGAAGTGCTCGGAAACCGTCCTCTAGGAAGGTCTATCACCGCACTTGGAGGGCCTACATCTCCATGTGTGAGGAAATGAAATGGCATCCGCGTACCTATTTGGTTTCCAGAATCCTGCTGTTTTTACAGCATGGGGTAGACCAAAGGCTTGCCCTAAGAACGATTTAAGGGACAGATATCTGCCCTGGCTGTCTTTTTTCAGCGACCCCTGGCGACTCACTCTCTCGTGAGTACATTTGTGCAGGGGGTTCGACATGTGGCCCCTCCGGTCCGCCCCCCGTTACCTCCGTGGGACTTGAACCTGGTCCTCTCGGTGCTTCAGAAGGCACCGTTTGAGAATATTAGAGATATTCCCCTGTTGACACTTTCTCAGAAGGTGGTCTTTTTGGTGGCTGTTACGTCAGTTAGACGAGTCTCTGAGCTGGCAGCCTTGTCCTGCAAGGCTCCCTATTTGATTTTCCACAAGGATAAGGTGGTGCTGCGGCCGCAGCCTTCCTTTCTTCCGAAGGTCGTTTCGGCTTTTCATCTCAACGAAGACATTGTACTTCCATCCTTGTGTCCTCAGCCGTCGAATCCTAAGGAGTCGGCGTTGCATTCCTTGGACGTTGTCCGAGCTTTGAGAGTATACATATCTGCTACTTCCCTGTTCCGGAAGTCAGACTCACTGTTTGTTTCGGTGGCTGGTCCCAAGAAGGGCAAAGCAGTCTCATCGGCCACCATCTCTAGGTGGATCCGACAGATAGTAATCCAGGCTTACGCCTTAAAGGGTCAGGCGCCCCCCTTTCCTGTCACGGCGCATTCGACCAGGGCAATAGGTGCCTCTTGGGCTTTCCGACATCAAGCGTCTGTTTCCCAATTATGTAAAGCGGCGACTTGGTCGTCCGCTCACACTTTCACAAAATTCTACAAAGTTGATGTAGGTGCATCTTCGGATGCCTCTTTCGGCCGCAAGGTTTTGCAGGCGGCTGTTTAGAGTTGCAACTCCTCCGTTGGAGGAGTGCTGTTTTGTGTTTTGGGGTGAAGTTTGTTTTTATGCTGTTACCACCCCTCGTTTTTTTCTCTGACACTGCTTTGGGACGTCCCACTTTGTCAATAGAGAAGCTGTGTCGGTCCATGGACGAAAGAGTAAATAGGATTTTTTACTCACCGTAAAATCCTTTTCTCTGAGTCCATGGACCGACACAGCACCCACCCCTCCTTTTAAGTTTGTACTGCTTTTTGACGAACTGATCTGCGATGTGCAGACTGAGAGGGTATACCCAGAGGGTCCGCCCCCTGGGCGGTACTGTAGAAGGTGTGATGCAACACTTTTTACAAGTTTTTCTGCCTAGTCACTCCTAATTAACGGATAATACCCACTTTGTCAATAGAGAAGCTGTGTCGGTCCATGGACTCAGAGAAAAGGATTTTACGGTGAGTAAAAAATCCTATTTTTCAGTAAAGTACATGAAATTTGGTTTTACTAAACTTGAACACAATATAATCTCCAGTTTTATTTGTATAATATAAGAAAAGATGGTTTTGGCAAATTTTTATTTTCTGGCGTCTGTAGAAGTGTCCATAAGGCTTTACAGCTGCCCAGATCTCTTCTGCTAGAAAGGGCATAGCCAGCCAAGTCCAGGGCTGTTGCTCTCGGGTATGTAGAAACCTGTAACTCCTAACGATGCTCTGCCATGTTGATGACTACCTTCCAACTCAGCCAAGTCTGGTGTCTAGTCTCTGAATGTGATGATGCTACCCTAAGCCCCCGTTCCCATTGGAGCGACTTATGTGATTTGACAGGTCAAACCAATGACAAGTCCCCTGCTGTAGCAAATTGGATCATGCTCTGCTGGGGTTTTTTGCCTTCCTCTGGATCAACTACGGGTATAGAATTGGGTATATGGGATTGTACGATATTTTTTTTTTTTTTTTTTATGGTTGAACTGGATGGACTTGTGTCTTTTTTCAACCTGACTAACTATGTAACTCTGTAACAAGTCGTACCCTAATGCAGACAATTGCACTGTTCAAATGAGTGCGACGCAGACTTTTTATGGTGCTGCATCGATTTGAAATGGTAGTACCTGCACTATTTCACTATTGCTATGTAACTATGTACTGTCATAATAAATAAATATATATATATATATATATATATATTACATACATATTACATACACACTGTCCCTCTACCTACTGATATCATCTGAGCCTCTAAAGGTTCCAATGCAAATACAAGCTTTCTGAAAGCTGGAACTTTGCATAAGCTTAGGCAAGCTGCCCCCACCCCAGTGACGGCTCTAAGCACAGTGGTGTGAAGACTATTAACCTATTACCTTGCCCATCTCCCAGTGTATACAGCCTCGTACACACGATCGGACTTCCATCTGACTTTTTTCCGTGGATTTTGGTCCGAATGGCGTTGGCGGTGAACTTGTTCTGCATACACACGGCACAACATTTTCAGCCAACATTCACCAAACCACATCGTTTTTCAGCTCTTTATCGCCACCCTTGGGGCAACTTCTGCTATTGTCTGTTTAGCATTTGTTCCGAACATGCATGTTTGTACTTTTAATTTTAGTTGGACGGACTTGTGTACACACAGTCGGATAACCGACGTAACAGATTTATTGCCCAACAATTGGTGAGCATGAACAGCCAACTTTTGTTGTCGTTAATTCAGCCAGCAATTGTCTGATGGAGCATACACATGGTCGGATTATCCGACACAACAAGTCCGTCACACAATTATGGCCATAAAGTTTGATCGTGTGTACGAGGCTTAACACTATAACATGCATCAATAGTACTCCATACTTCTAAATGCACCATATCGCTAATGGCAGCATTTTATCAATGCAATGCCCACAATACGAAGTTTAGGTGAATAATATTGTAATGCATACATAAATTAGAAACCATATTTTAACTGCACGCAAACAAATGAATCATTGTCGAACTCTTAAAGTATACCATAAATCATTATATACAACATGTAAAGCTTATGTAATAATGTTTTTACAAATTAGTTATTTTAGGGCCTCCCAATCTTGCAGCCACTGGTGCTGCACTTTTATTCTTGCATGTTCATATCTATATCTATCGATCAGCCATAACTTAACGACCAACCACCTAATGATGAGCAAGTCCCTCCTTTTCCACCAAAACAGCCCCGACACATTGAGGCGTAGATGCCACTAGACCTCGGCAGGTATGGTGTCTGGCACAAAGCTGTCGGTAACAGACCAGCACATCCCACAGATGTTTTGATTGGATTGAGATCTGAAGAATAAGTAGGGCAAGTCAACACCTCAAACTCGTCATTGTGTTCCCCCAAATTATTTATACATGTTTACTAGCTGCCTAATATATCCCACTGACTTTCATATGCCATTGTAATGAGATGATAAATGTTATTCACTAAACCTGACGGTTGTCATAAAGTTGCGGCCGATTGGTGTGTGTGTGTGTTACCAATAAGCAATCCACAGCAATTTTTGTGTACAAAATGTAATTCACTATGACCTACGCAAAGGCATATTCACCAACTATGATGGACCTCAGATTGTAAAGATCTCACTGGGCAAAATTTTAAACGGGGGTCACCCAATTTTATCTTGCAATTTCCGTCAACATTTCTCACATATAATGCATGTCACTCGATTGTAGAGAACGACTAATACAAAAAATAGTATTACTGCTTTATTTACAAACCCGTGCATTAACACATGTACGTGGCGTCCTGGAAGTGGGCTTTAAACCTGGACGCTGCATATATGTGTTTTTGTGTTTGTTCTGGGAGCATGCTCAATCTCCTAATTGGAACCCTGGGGAACCGGATCCCGATCACTTGATGGCTGTGATGGCCTCTGATTGGCTATCACAGTGATCATTCAATCTGTAGCCTGCCTCTGTTTTTCTGCTGTGAAGAGGATAAACACCACACTTTCCCTCTAGTGAGGAGAGATGCATCATATCCTTTCCTTCTCCTAGGGGAAAAAAAAAAATCTGTCAAAAGAAAATAAGATTAACTAGTTCAGGGATTGATGTAGTGCGTGTTGCTGGCAGTGTAAATATCAGTTAGTGTCAGTGTGTTTTTAGGTAAGAAAAAAGGTTTTATATTGGTATCGGTATGTTTAGGTAGGAAAAAAATTATATACTATTTGTTGGCCCTACTATGGGCACAAAGAACAAATCACACACACATGTATGTGGCATCGCTGCAATCTGCAGGAGTAGAATTTCTCTTGCAGGTTTTTTGTTTGGTATTAGGGGTGCAGAAGGGCATAAATACACAGCTAAAATTTTATGTACATTTTATTTATATATAGAGAGGTATGTGTGTGTGTATGTATATGTGTGTGTGTGTATGTGTGTGTGTATATATATATATATATGGCACGGAAAGTATTCAGACCCCCCTTAAATTTTTCACTTTGTTATATTGCAGCCATTTGCTAAAAAATCATTTTAAGTTAATTTTTTTCCTCATTAATGTACACACAGCACCCCATATTGACAGAAAAACACAGAATTGTTGACATTTTTGCAGATTTATTAAAAAATAAAACCTGAAATATCACATGGTCCTAAGTATTCAGACCCTTTGCTCAGTATTTAGTAGAGGCCCCCTTTTGATCTAATACAGCCATGAGTCTTTTTGGGAAAGATGCAACAAGTTTTTCACACCTGGATTTGGGGATCCTCTGCCATTCCTCCTTGCAGATCCTCTCCAGTTCTGTCAGGTTGGATGGTAAACGTTGGTGGACAGCCTATTTTAGGTCTCTCCAGAGATCCTCAATTGGGTTTAAGTCGGGGCTCTGGCTGGGCCATTCAAGAACAGTCACGGAGTTGTTGTGAAGCCACTCCTTAGTTATTTTAGCTGTGTGCTTAGGGTCATTGTCTTGTTGGAAGGTAAACCTTTGGCCCAGTCTGAGGTCCTAAGCACTCTGGAGAAGTTTTTCCTCCAGGATATCCATGTACTTGGCCGCATTCATCTTTCCCTCGATTTGCAACCAGTCGTTCTGTCCCTGCAGCTGAAAAACACCCCCACAGCATGATGTCGCCACCATGCTTCACTGTTGGGACTGTATTGGACGGGTGATGAGCAGTGCCTGATTTTCTCCACGCATACTGCTTAGAAATAAGGCCAAAAAGTTCTATCTTGGTCTCATCAGACCAGAGAATCTTATTTCTCACCATCTTGGAGTCCTGGTGTTTTTTAGCAAACTCAATGCAGGCTTTTATGTGTCTTGCACTGAGGAGAGGCTTCCGTCGGGCCACCCTGCCATAAAGCCCCGACTGGTGGAGGGCTGCAGTGATGGTTGACTTTCTACAACTTTCTCCCGACTGCATCTCTAGAGCTAAGCCACAGTGATCTTTGGGTTCTTCTTTACCTCTCTCACCAAGGCTCTTCTCCCCCCATAGCTCAGTTTGGCCAGACGGACAGCTCTAGGAGGAAGGGTTCTGGTCGTCCCAATTGTCTTCCATTTTAAGTATTATGGAGGCCACTGTGCTCCTAGGAACCTTAAGTGCAGCAGAATTTTTTTGTAACCTTGGCCAGATCTGTGCCTTGCCACAAATCTGTCTCTGAGCTCTTCAGGCAGTTCCTTTGACCTCATGATTCTCATTTGCTCTGACATGCACTGAGCTGTAAGGTCTTATATAGACAGGTGTGTGGCTTTCCTAATCAAGTCCAATCAGTATAATCAAACACAGCTGGACTCAAATGAAGGCATAGAACCATCTCAAGGATGATCAGAAGAAATGGACAGCACCTGAGTTAAATATGAGTGTCACAGCAAAGGGTCTGAATACTTAGGACCATGTGATATTTCAGTTTTTTATTTTTTAATAAATTGGCAAAAATTTCAACAATTCTGTGTTTTTCTGTCAATGTGGTGCTGTGTGTACATTAATGATGAAAAAAAATTACTTAAATGATTTTAGCAAATGGCTGCAATAGAACAAAGAGTGAAAAATTTAACGGGGTCTGAATACTTTCCGTACCTGGTGTGTGTGTGTGTGTGTGTGTGTGTGTGTGTGTGTGTGTGTGTGTGTGTGTGTATAGATAGATAGATATAGATTTTGTGAGAGTCAGAGCCCCTGTCTTAGTGAAAATGTGTTTTAAAATGGACACAGGACCCTCATAGAAGCAATTTGAGAAGTTCCAGCAAAAGATTGCTGAGCAGAGAACTATGCTTTAAGTTTTTTTTTTCTCTGGATTTTGTAAGTCTGGATTGGGGCTGAAAACTTGAAGACTTCAAAGAGCATTGGGAGGGATGGAGTCTTCAGTCATGTGTCCGGGTTTTCCAGAAACTCTGCAGGTTGTGTGTCCAGGTGCGCACACACGTTATAAGGCAGAGCTGAGCATAGCTCAGTGTGAGTGGGAAAGGAGGTGGTGTTGGAGCAGTTGCTGCAGACCAGAGGGAAGTGTGCTACCATTTAAGAACTCAGGCAACATCCTTGAGACGGTACTCCATGTGGGAGAGGTTCCAGGTCAGTGGACGGAGTTGGGTCAGCTCAGAGTCGGGGAGACTATAGCTGAGACAACTGGAAGAGAGAGTCTTGGGGACCAGAGGGAACCGTGAGTCTTGGAGTGTGGAAGCCTGGAGTGTCAGGAGAGCCCTTCCTAGAGGCCAGGAGTGGGCCTGTGCAGCAAGGAACTGCGCCCAAGGCTGAGCGAGCCTTAAAAGCCAGGTGGATTGGCATTTTTCAGTTGATGTTTTTGGGAGAAGAACCCCTGTGTGGGCAACCAAATACATGTGTGAACTTTCATCTTTTTGTTACTTTCAATAAAAGTGGGCTACCACGCCCTTAAACCTTCGTTCCTGTTGGCGGTTAACTCGCATAAAATGCATCTATCACTGAGCTAGACATCCCCCAATGTTACGAGAGAGAGAGAGAGAGAGAGAGAGAGAGATATATATCTCCATCTTACAGCTATTTTGTGCTAGCATTCCTTTGATGTAAGAAAATGGTGGGGGGGGGGGAGAGAGTCAGGAGGTATCAGGGAAAATAAATGGGTATAATCCACCTGAATGCAACAAATGGTTGTGGTGATTTGTACAGTTAGGCCAGTTGCACACAGGCATAATAATTTACTGAGGTTTACTCGGGAACTTAATAGAAAGTCCATGAGTAATAAAACTGTGTGTAAAGACCTGAGTAATGTTGGGTATAGGTGAGTAAAGGTGCGTAAACATGCTTATAGACAAACACGCATGCGAGTAAATGACTGCACTTAATTGTTACTATTTTTGTTTTATGGTTCTGTACTCAATGCTGTATTTCTGATCTTTACTTGGCTGTGTGCATGGTTCCATAGACGACAATGCATCTCATTTCAAATCCATAAACACAGCGTATTTTTTATTTATTTTTTACACTCCCGTGTGCAAGAGGTTTTACAGTATACTAACACAGGTCAAAGTTGCAAAATTGAGCTTGGGCTTTTAGGTTTGTTTTGACTCCGGTCATGAAGATGTAAAAATATTCAGGAATGTGCTCGCTTTTAAAAAAGTGCACAAATCGCTATGAATAAGCTGCATGTGTATTCAGCCTGTGTCTCTCCCATCTGCCGGATGGCAACCCAAACTCTTCTCTGCGTACTCCGTTAACGTGGTTCTCTTGGGTGTTCTGAGATAAGTTTTGGGTTGCTGTCTGGTGAGTTGGGTGAAGCTATGCTGTCCTCAATAATCCAATCGCATTCACGCAAAAATGCTGTTATTTTTTTATTTATTTTTTCTTTGCATTATTGGGCATTTCAAGTTAACATGGCTTCACCTCATTCCATTTTGGAAAGTGAACGTGCTCTGTTCCTTTAATAAAAAGTAACGCCACTTTTGTTGAATTTTTTTTACCCTCTGGGGATCTATGTACATTGCTGTGATTTTAACAAACTTTTTTGCAGATTCCTACCTTTTTTGAAGAAAATAGTGGTTTATCTGTGTCCATGAGCAATGTGAATGGGAGTGATTTTTTTTTTTTTAGGTATCGGCTGCTGCATATGCAGGGTTCTAATGAGGAAAGTGGCAGAGTCTGCATTCTTTAGACGTGATTACCCTTTGGGAGAATCTCGGCAAAAATTTAATTTTTTTTGTTGCAGGAGATGCCAAAAATCTGACTTGTATCTTAGTGCAGACTTCTGGGAAGTTGGTAAACCAATCAAAAAAGCAGGAAATTAAATTTCTGTGGATGTTTCATACATCTGTGCACGGAAAACCCTCATGTTGCCATATTGCGTTTGAATTTTACAAAAAAAAATTAAATGGCCGCATTCAATTACAGTATGACTTGTCACCATTGTATACACAATTTAAAAAAATGTATACGCCATTTTTCTTTTTACAATGGAAGTGGAGTTTCCCTTTAAATTAACCCAGTTGTCACTGTACAGACAAGGCACCTGTTCCAGTAAAATGGCTGTGGGAAGAAGTAGTAGTTGGATTTTAAACCTTCATACAGCACAACAATATTTTGTGTTATTGGCTTCAGTCAGCAAGCTCTGTCAATTTGAACTTGTTTGTTGGTGTGTGACACTGGAGGAGGATTTTACTGATGGTTACGTGTGTTTATTTTGTGCAGGTCTCTGGTGGTGGGGCTTTGATACCTTGCTTGCCATGCTGCCAGCGCTCAGTGGATTTACGTCGTATTCAACACAAACAACCGAAGATCCAATTCCCAGCCTGAAGCCAATGTCTGGTATATATGTACCAGTATCTGACCGTGACAAGAAGGTAATATTTCATCTCTAGTGACAAAGCAGATGATGAAACGATCGATCGTTTTACGCCGGTTTTGATAAAGCCTGCTATTTTGTATAGCGGTTTGGATTTATTTCTGATTTACAGCATTGCCAACTAAATTTAGCCCTTGGAGAACAGTGTGCTATCTTGCGCAAATGTAAAAGATTTACCCAACCTCAAAAATTGATTGTGGGCCTAGAAGCAGGTAAAATATGTTTAGGTCAACCCCCTACAACCACCACCAATACACAAAGGATCCTCTAAACCTAAAAATTTTATTTTTTAGTTCTAGACTGATAAGATAATGAAATATATTTAATATTTAAAGGGGTTCTAACATTGAACTCTGTAATGTATAGTATAAAGTGTGTGTGTGTGTGTATGTGTGTCATGGCCGAAATTGTTGGCACCCCTGAATTTTTTCCAGAAAATCAAGTATTTCTCACAGAAAAGTATTGCAGTAACACATGTTTTGCTATACACATGTTTATTCCCTTTGTGTGTATTGGAACAAAACAAAAAAAAAAGCAAATTGGACATAATGTCACACAACTCCAAAAATGGGCTGCTCAAAATTCTTGGCACCCTCAACTTAAAGTGGAAGTAAACCCATTGATTTAACAGTTTAAAAAAACAGTTAAATTCCCGGCATGCCGGAAATGCTAACTGCCACATTGGTTGTGCTCTCAAGCAAACTGTCAAACCATCCAATGGCTGGTGTCATAACTGGTCACATGTGCAGCATCATGGCAGTTGAAGATTAAACAAAGGTCAAGATGGCAGCTTCCTTGGCTGAAAACGATAGGAGGGTTTACTTCCACTTTAATATTTGGTTGCACACCCTTTGGGAAAAAATCTGAAATCGGTTGCTTCCTATAACCATCAATAAGCTTCTTACACCTCTCACCTGGAATTTTGGACCACTCATGCTAAGCAAACTGCTCCAGGTCTCTTATTGGAAGGGCGCCTTTTCCCAACAGCAATTTTAAGATCTCTCCACAGGTGTTCAATGGGATTTAGATCTGGACTCATTGCTGCCCACTTTAGAACTCTCCATGCCATCCATTTCTGGGTGCTTTTTGATGTATGTTTAGGGGCATTGTCCTGCTGGAAGGCCCAAGATCTCGGACGCAAACCCAGCTTTCTGACACTGGGCTCTACAGTGCGACCCAAAATCCTTTGGTAATCCTCAGATTTCATGATGCCTTGCACACATTCAAGGCACCCAGTGCCAGAGGCAGCAAAACAACCCCAAAACATCATTGAACCTCCACCATATTTCTCAGTAGGTACTGTGTTCTTTTCTTAGTGGGCCTCATTCCATTTTTGGTAAACAGTAGAATGATGTGCTTTACCAAAAAGCTCTATCTTGGTCTCATCTGTCCAAAAGACATTTTCCCAGAAGGATTTTGGCTTACTCAAGTACATTTTGGCAAACTGTAGTCTTGCTTTTTTATGTCTCTGTGTCAGCAGTGGGGTCCTCCTGGGTCTCCTGCCATAGCCTTTCATGTAACTGTCGACGGATAGTTCGCGCTGACACTGATACTCCCTGAGCCTGCAGGACAGCTTGAATTTCTTTGGAACTTGTTTGGGGCTGCTTATCCACCATCCGGACTATCCTGCGTTGCAACCTTTCATCAATTTTTCTCTTCCGTCCACGCCCAGAGAAATTAGTTACAGTGCCATGGGTTGCAAACTTCTTGATAATGTTGCGCACTGTGGACAAAGGCAAATCTAGATCTCTGGAGATGGACTTGTAACCTTGAGATTGTTGATATTTTTCCACAATTTTGGTTCTCAAGTCCTCAGACAGTTCTCTTCTCCTCTTTCTGTTGTCCATGCTTAGTGTGGCACACACAATGCAAAGACTAAGTGAACTTCTCTCCTTTTTATCTGCTTTCAGGTGTGATTTTAATGTTGCCCACACCTGTTACTTGACCCAGGTGAGTTTAAAGGAGCATCACATGCTTGAAACAATCTTAATTATCCACAATTTTGAAAGGGTGCCAAGAATCTTGACCAGACCATTTTTGGAGTTGTGACATTATGTCCAATTTGCTTTTTTTCCCTCCCTTTTTTTTGTTTCAATACACATAAAGGGAATAAACGTGTATAACAAAACATGTGTTACTGCAATACTTTTCTGTGAGAAATACTTGATTTTCTGGAAAAATTTCTGGGGTGCCAACAATTTCGGCTGTGTGTGTGTGGTTTACACACACACACACACACACACACACACACACACACACACACACACACACACACACACACACACACACACACACATACACACACATACACACACATTATATATAATCTTCTTATATCCTAGGCCAGTGATGGCAAACCTTGGCACCCCAGATGTTTTTGAACTACATTTCCCATGATGCTCATGCACTCTGCAGTGTAGTGGAGCATCATGGGATATGTAGTTTCAAAACATCTGGGGTGCCAAGGTTCGCCATCACTGTCCTAGACCATCTTTATGTAGAGTAACAATTCTTTTTATCAGATCCTCAGTTCTTTGCCATGAGGTGTCATGTTGAACTTCCAGTGACCAGTATGAGGGAGTGAGAGCGATAACACCAAATTTAACACACCTGCTCCCCATTCACACCTACGACATTGTAACAGTAACGAGTTGCATGACACCGGGAAGGGAAAATGGCTAATTTGGACATTTTCACTTAGGGGTGTACTCACTTACTTGCCAGCGATATAGACATTAATGACTGTGTGAGCTGTTTTGAGGGGACAGCAAATGGACTCTTATACAAGCTGTACACTCACTACTTTACATTGTAGCAAAGTGTAATTTCTTCAGTGTTGTCACATGAAAAGGTATAATAAAATATTTTCAAAAATGTGAGGGGTGTACTTTTGTGAGATACTGTGTGTTTTTATATATATATATATATATATATATATATATATATATATATATATATATATATATATATATAGTTAGTCATACTGTCGTTCATACTGTCGTTCATACTGTCGTTCATACTGTCGTTCATACTGTCGTACATACTGTCGTTCATACTGTCGTACATACTGTCGTACATACTGTCGTACATACTGTCGTACATACTGTCGTACATACTGTCGTACATACTGTCGTACATACTGTCGTACATACTGTCGTACATACTGTCGTACATACTGTCATTCAGTTAGTTTACATCTATTTTAAGAGTTTGTTTGCAATTGCCAACAGGTTCACATTAAATGGCGCTCATTATAAGAAAACCGCTTTGACATTTCAGTTTCTCTTTGCCTTTTGTGATGTGGGTCAGGGGCCTATATGGCTTAGTCGATGGTTATCTAAAAATCTGTTAACCTATTTCAGGAATTGAACCTTCAGTTTGATGATCGAATGAAAGCACTGGAAAAGAACTTTGTGTTAATGACTGCCCATCATGATCATCATTTGGAAGATTACAAGAAACTGAAAGTTCTGGTTGTGGATATTCGAGAACAGATGGGACAGATGAGTGACAAAGGTCACACGTCAAGTGTAATTTCCAGCCTTCTTGATGATCGCTTTGCCAAACTGAAATTGGACTTGCATGAAAAAACTACGGTGAATATTGTACATTTCACTGAAACACAAACTTACTTGGGTGGTGGTTGTCAAGTGTATACTTTAGAAACTCTGGGTACTCTGATGCAAAATATGACCGGCTTCTGTGCCCTTTGACTTAGGTCTGCCCCCTTATGCATTTTAATATTGGCCCATCACTTTGATGGACAGCCTCACTAACCATTACTAAGGTATATGAGGTTGGCTGGAGCACGTATCCACCAAAGCTGCTTGGTGTTGGTATTTCCAAGATTTTGGGGATCAATAATGGTGACATGATTCACAGGTATACTTGAAAGATAGAAAATCTAACATTCATGGCTGTACCCTAAAATCCAACTCCAGCCTTGGTAGTTTTACTTGCCTGCTGTACTGGAGGGTGTGCGGTTTTAAATATTTTACACTGTAAAGCTCCTTCTCACAGTAATCGTGATCTAATTTTTACTTCTGACTGCATGATTCCCAGCGTTATACAGCCTGTTTCTGTCACTCAGTTGCCATGGACTACCCCTTTCCTATAGTTCCCAGGACTTACTATGTTGTGATGCTGGTATTAATAGCATCCATGTAAGTCTATGTGCAGGTTGATGTAAACGGATGTGCATCCATTTACATCTACTTACCTCTGAGTCTGTCCAGGTCTAGAAAAATAAAAAGGTCTGCCTCTTTTTCCAATTTTGTGGACCTAAACCTGATGGATTGGAGGTAGCCTCCTGAATAGATGTTTGTCCAACGTGGATGAGAAAAGCTCCAGTTTTAAAATACAGAAAGTTAACTAGCACAAATGAGACATCCGTCCCATTCTACTCTTGATTCGGCAGGGGATCTGTTCACATAATCCATTTTTACTGCACTTCCTTAGAATTGGAGTACACAGACTGATTAAAAGCAATGCACCTGTGGCTGACATATTGGGGTTTATTTACTAAAGCAGACTGCAGTTGGTTTAGAGATTAGTAAATGAGCAGAAGTTCTGCTGACTTCCATCCTCAAATCACATGCAAGCAAAAGTGTGGGTTTTTTTATTTTTTATTATTATTTCTACACGTGATTGGGTTTTCTTTGCAAAGTGAACCTTTTTTTTTTATTTTTATATATATATATATATATATATATATATATATATATTTATATATTCTTTTATTATGGCAAAGCATCTCAGATGCATCAAGTCTAGTCATTTTCACAAATAAACACTTAATCGGCAGACACCAAATACCGAAAATAGACAAGACCTATGAATATGTTTGCTGTCAGTTTATGACAAAGTGAACCTTTTACCTCTTTTACTAAGCTCTGAAACGGCTGCGCTTTGCAGAGTGCACAACCTTTTAACCTTTAGAAAATCGACCCCATTATCTCAAGTAGTTTAAAGTATACGCTTGGGCAACGCTGAATCCTGGCCTGGGCCAACAAGGCCTAGGGCAGCACTTTGCAGGGTGGCAGCACGGAAAGAGTCCCCGCCGCCTTGCGCTACACTGTTGGTGTAGCACCAGTCTTATGGGGCAGACTGTGCAGAGAGGCAAAATTAGTCTAGCGCCCCCATAAAGCGGTCGCACTGCTTCCGGTATGTGCTTAAAGTAGAACTATAGGCAACAATTTTATTTTCATTTTGGATAGAGTAAGGGAAGGTTATAGCCCCGGTCAGTTTTTTTTTTTTTTACCATCCCTGTCTCATTGCCGTGATTTCCCTTTACTTATGCCCCATAGCCAAACAGGAAGTGAGAGGAAAACTATGCAAATTAAATTTCAGGCCCTCAGAACTAATGTCCCCACTCGATTTTTTTTTAGGGCGGGTCCTAAGGGGTGTGGCCTTGACAGGAAGGGATGGATCATATTTAAATTAGGGGGTGCACGAGTTTAGTCAGGCCTAGGGCAGCACAAAACCTAAATACACTACTTCGCTTGGGCAAAATAAAACAAACCTATTCAGTACATTTCTGCAATACATGTGCACCGTGCTTTATATTTTTAAAAGTACAGAAAAATATCTGGTGATTTGCCCGAAATCCAGTGTTCTTTCATTTCTGTGGCACTGAAATCACAAGCAGGGTTTTTATCCCTGGCCAGTTCTCATTTGCTAGGCTACAAAACACCTCCCATTCTCATATTTTTTTTATTTATTTTTTACATAAATTGGCTGCTCCATAGTCCAGCAGAGTAGAGCTCAGGCTGATATCACTGCTTGGGATTTCAGTGCAGCAAAGGCACCGTGTTGTCAGCCCAGTAAAGGAAGTTAGGAACTATCTGGAAAAATAAGCACTTTTCTGTACAGAGTTTTAAGGAGACGTGCACGTGTATATTAATTTTTTATTTTGGCCATGATGAAGACTTATTCAGTTCTGTTGTTGTTGCCAACTTTTTGTTAACTCTATCGATTCAACTGCTATAAAAAAAAAAAAATGGGTCACCGTGCATGTAAGACGTAAAATTCATATCCAAAATTTGTTACTGTTAAAGGGGTTGTAAAGGTACATGTTTTTTCACCTTAATGCATTCTATGCAATAAGGTGAAAAAAATTACGATTGACGAGCTGCACAGTGGAGGCAAGTATGAAGAATGATATGTTTGTTTGCTTTTTTTAAAAGGGAACCTTTACAACCCCTTTAGGCCGGGTTCGCATAGCAGGAGAATGTGACTGGCTCTCTATGGAGCCGGTTCACATATCTCCGCAGCGGGTCCGGTGCAGTGTGCCGGAAGAACGCGTGCCTTTTTTTTTGGTGCGTTTTTAGGTTTGATTTCAGTCCAAAATTCGGGCTGAAATTGGACCTGAACCGGTGAACCAGCACGCACCGGACCCATGCTGTGAGCCGCATGCGGCGGCGGTGTGAACCCGGCCTTAAACCTTGTGACTACTCAAAAAATATGCCCATTGAAAATGCACTGTACTTCTACATTAAATTATGCCCCTGGTTGTTAGTAAGTGTAAGCTCTTTAACCATAAGGGATGACACAAGAAAAGCAAAAATTTATGAATATTTTGCTGGTTAAAGTTTTTTTGGGGTCTTGTCAGGCCAGATGTTTCATGTATTTTCATCCCTTCACATCTTAGGATGAGGACTCCATCAGTAAGAATCATGAAGCTCGCATCCTGCACTTGGAATCTTTATTGACCAAACTATCAGAGGTATGCAGCCTGGATACTGCAGGCGAAATGCTTTTCTTTGAAAGTCCTGAAGGCAGGAACCATTTGAGTGCTAATGAGTTTCTATTTATAGTTTTATTTTTGGCATTTCACCAATTTTCTTGCACTTGTAGGCCATTGAGGAAGACCGGAAGCGTGCGCAGACTAATACTAGGTAATATTTTTAACCCATTACACATACACTGCGCTCTCCCTTGCCTGAGATTAGCCATTTATAATACTGAATTGTGATGACGCCTCAGAATGAATCGTCGATCTGTGATCGATGGCTGCTGACAGCTGGTGTGTGCTTTTTAGACCTTTCCCACAAATATTCAGAAACTTATCAGTGGTGCAGGAAAAAAAAATAATGCAGCTGTTTGGCGTGTTCGAATTTTTTGTAGCGTTCTATTTTTTTATTATAGAGGGGAAGTTTTGTACATAGTCTTCCAATAGTTTAAAGTGCTAGCCGACCTGTAATACCAAGAAAGTATGTAAAGCCTGTTTATCTGACCCATTATCCTCAGGTAATAATAATCAGCGTGGTTGCAATATTGAGGGTATGGTTTCTGATATGCAAAATAAGGCTTGATGCTTTATATAATGGGTTTTATGATGAGGGTAAATTTTGTTGCGATTTCTGTATAGGCATGTTATACTTGTATGATAAAACGGCAACATTTCAGTCTTTCACTATTTTTGAAGACTATGTGAATCTAATTAGGATATGTCATTACAGCTTCTTTTCCCTTTTTTATGTTAAAATGTTCATTATGCTTTATTTGTGCAGCGAAGGTGAAAGTCAAGATCAAAGTTTACTACGGAGAAGAATTGAAAGTCTGGAGAGAGAATTTGCAGAATATAAAGAAGGGTTCCTAAAAGGACAGACTGTGAAGTCTAGTTGTGATCTACCAGACTGTGTACTTCAGAAGGTAACAGACTACAGCATTAAATAACCTGTTCTATATTCATGCCTTTGGGCTAATATACACAGCCTTTTAAAATTTAAATTCTAAATGCAGGCTAACTAGATTGCATTCAAGTGCAAAGATATGTGGTCTTTAAAGGCAACCAGATTTCTACAGTTTGTGGTTGGACTATTACATTTTCCTAGTTACTGTCAGTTTCTCTACTTTGCTCATTTCTTTTTGCTCAGTCTTTGGCCTCATTCACCCTGGCAACATCAAACCTGCATTTATATGCATTACAGGACATTTCCAAATGCATATACACGCGTGTTATGATTTTTCAATGCTGCCATTCACACCTGCATTATGTGCAATAAGTCTAGCTGTGTTTATCAAAAATACAATTCTGTGTGTCCAAGATCTAAATACACTCTAAAGTAGGTTTAGCTGCGTTTAGCCACATTTAAAGTAGGAACATGTAAATGCAGGAAAAAGTGATCTGATGAGGATGAAAGTTGTTTAGCATTTTTAAATGCGGGAGATGTCGCCTGGGAAAATATATAAATGTAGGAGTGCCGCTTCAAACGAGGCCTTAGTAGTAGTTGTGCAATGCAAGGTGATATTTAGAGCACACCGGAAAACCCATACAACCAAACCCCTATGCTCTTTACTAAGAGAAGATTTATTTTTATTTTTTTCTCTTCCTCAAAGCTCAGTGGTCCAGGGGACAGCCATTTGTGTGCCACAAATAGGAGCCGAAAATATGGGCAAGCAACTCCAGGGTATAATCCTTCATCTGTTGAGCTCAGTAAGAATAAGCCGTGGTCCCAGGCTAATTTATCTGGAAGGTGGTATCTCACTGTTTTGCCAGTATCTAAAAAAATAAATAATAAAAAAGTGGGAGACTTCCATAGCATGAGTTGGTACGTCTAAAGCCTTAAAGAGGTTGTAAAACCTCCTGTGATGCAGCTGCCCCCCTTTTACTTGCCTGAACCTGGTATTTCCTGTGATGGGGATTAGCACACCAGCTCCAGTCTGTGTCTTGGGTCGTGATTGGATAGATGGCAGTGCAGCCATTGGCTCCCGCTGCTGTCAATCAAATCCAATAAAGCTGGGTCGAGTCCTGCTGTCTGTCAATAGACGCAGCAGCAGGACACGGGAGTGTGCCCGCACGAGTGCTCCGAGGGCTCTTCAACGGGGCACTCTAAGAGGAGGAGCCAGGAGTGCCACTGAGGGACACCAGAAGAGAAGGATCGGGGCCGCTCTGCAAAAAAACAAATGCAGAGAGAAGGCAAGTATGACATGTTTGTTTTAAAAAAAAAAAATATATCCTTAAGGTTTTTCACCTTAATGCATTCAGAATCCCTCGGTCCATTCTTACTCGGGCCGATCCAATCCAGCAACATGCACGACAGCTGAGCTCTTGGTGCTGTCTTCCTCATTGGGCAGATTGATAGCAGCAGGAGCCATTGGCTCATTGCTGCTGTTAATCAAATGCTTTGCAGAGCGAGCGTGGGCAGGGCCTAGATGCAGTTAGGGCGGCTCGGGAGCAGCTTTCCATGGGGGCACTTGCTGAAGAGGAGTAGCCTGGAGAGCCGACGGGGGACCCCAGAAGAGGATCGGGACTGCTGTGCAAAACCACTGCAGAGAGCGGGTAAGCATACCATGTTTTTGTTTAAGAAAAAATTAAGTTTCTTTGTCTTTTTTTTTTTTTTTAAAGCAGTATTAAACCCCATAATAAAAATGTAATATGTTTCAGCTTACTAATTTTTAGATGTGGTGGTTGCTTTAGTTTTATTTTTAGGCTTTTTTTCCTTTTTCACCTGGTGATCTGGCCAACAAGTCTGTTGTTTTTCAGATTCATTTATCCGATCAAGCTGTCCAGCAAAAGTGGCAGGCAGAGTTTTGAGACAAGCCATTAAAGTGGTTGTGACCCTAAAAAATAGAGGGGGAAAAAAAAATCCCATTTCTCCAAGGCACGATCTATAGCACAGTGCTTGTGCTGTGTAATTTGTCCCTTCCTATGTTGTAATATACCTGGTTGATCCTGCCTGTTCCTGTGTTCCCCCCCCCCCAGGGCCGATCCGCCCTATAGGCTTGCTAGGCAAGCTGCATAGGGCCCCGAGTAATTACTAGGGGCCCCCGAATCTTCGCAACCGCCGCCACTAGAGGTCCGCAGGCCGGGCGGAGACTATTTTCATCTTCTTGTAGACCAAGAGGAGGGTCAGGGTGGCTGCCAATAGGAATTGAGCTGCGGCACCGCCCACCTCCCGCCCCGCTAATGTCTGTGTGTGAGTGAAATGTGGGAAGGGGCGGGGGTGGGCAGCGGCGCCGCAGCTTAATTCCTATTGCCAGCCACCCGGCCGGCTCCTCCACTGTCCCCTCTGCGTAATGGCGGCGGAGAGAGTCTCTGCTGCTGGGGCATCACACCTGGTGTAAGGGGGGCCTCCACTGGGGAGGCCTGGTGTAAGGGGGGCCTCCGCTGGGGAGGCCTGGTGTAAGGGGGGCCTCCGCTGGGGAGGCCTGGTGTAAGGGGGGCCTCCGCTGGGGAGGCCTGGTGTAAGGGGGGCCTCCGCTGGGGAGGCCTGGTGTAAGGGGGGCCTCCGCTGGGGGGGCCTGGTGTAAGGGGGGCCTCCGCTGGGAATGCCTGGTGTAAGGGGGGCCTCCGCTGGGAATGCCTGGTGTAAGGGGGGCCTCCGCTGGGAATGCCTGGTGTAAGGGGGGCCTCCGCTGGGAATGCCTGGTGTAAGGGGGGCCTCCGCTGGGAATGCCTGGTGTAAGGGGGGCCTCCGCTGGGAATGCCTGGTGTAAGGGGGGCCTCCGCTGGGAATGCCTGGTGTAAGGGGGGCCTCCGCTGGGAATGCCTGGTGTAAGGGGGGCCTCCGCTGGGAATGCCTGGTGTAAGGGGGGCCTCCGCTGGGAATGCCTGGTGTAAGGGGGGCCTCCGCTGGGAATGCCTGGTGTAAGGGGGGCCTCCGCTGGGAATGCCTGGTGTAAGGGGGGCCTCCGCTGGGAATGCCTGGTGTAAGGGGGGCCTCCGCTGGGAATGCCTGGTGTAAGGGGGGCCTCCGCTGGGGAGGCCTGGTGTAAGGGGGGGCCTCCGCTGGGGAGGCCTGGTGTAAGGGGGGGCCTCCGCTGGGGAGGCCTGGTGTAAGGGGGGGCCTCCGCTGGGGAGGCCTGGTGTAAGGGGGGGCCTCCGCTGGGGAGGCCTGGTGTAAGGGGGGGCCTCCGCTGGGGAGGCCTGGTGTAAGGGGGGGCCTCCGCTGGGGAGGCCTGGTGTAAGGGGGGACTCTGCTGGGGAGGCCTGGTGTAAGGAGGGACTCGGGGCTTCCACTGACTCTGCATTATGGTGAGTTGAATAATTTCATTCTATATTACAATGTAATAATAGAAATAATGCGCTTCAGTCATCCTGACACCATAACAACCATGGTGCCGGGATGATTGAAGCGCTAACACCAGGTGTTTGGAGTATCTTTATCTGCTGATTTGTTAAACTTTCTGGAATACACATATTTCTATTGTGGTGTAGGATCTGGGCCTGCTGTCCCTCCACCCCTCTTTCTTTCTATCTCTCGCTCTTTCTTTCTCTCTTTCTTCCTCCATCCCTCATTCATCTCCAACTCTAACCACACCCCTCCGAGCCACGCCCACGTAAGCCACGTCCACCATTCCGCGTAAACCACACCCATTTTTTGCCACCGTAAAGGGCCCCTTAGCAGAATTTTGCTTAGGGCCCCAGGGAGGTCAGGATCGGCACTGCCCCCCCCCCCCCCCCCGTCTGTGCTGACCACGGTAATCGTGACTGCTGAGCCATGACACCGTGGTCTGGTTACGTGCCTCTGTCAGCCCATTCTCTGCTTTTGAATCGCTCATCTCGTCCCCTGCCTGTCAGCATGAGAGCGGCTCTCTTCCCCGTTGCTACTGAGTATGCAGCAAATATACATGAATACCCCCCGGTTATGCTGCCAATAACTACAGTGCGTATGGTTTTGTTTTTAAATGTAAAGGCTAAATGCTTTTTCCCCACACCGTGGCTCTGCGGTCACGTGATCACCATCTGCTGGCCAACTGACATCACAGGGTAATCTTGGCCCCTCCCGCTTCTTTCCATAGATCGGGGAAGAAGAGCGGAGGGGTATCCGGTGACCGCCCAGCTGCGGTGTGAGAAAAGGTATTTAGCCCTTTCATTTAAAAAAAAAAAAAACACACACTATAGTTATTGGCAGTGTAATCCGGAGGGGATACATGTAAAGTCACTATGTGACTTTACAAACACTGGAACACTGACAGGGATGCTTACAATGGTCAGCTTTTATTTATTTATGGAAAACCTTTATCCCTAAAGGAAAAAAACTATTGCTTTTCTGCATAAAAGGTGTTAGATGGAGATCCTCTTTAATACGTTGGTCAAGTTCATCTCTGTCTACTAGTGCATCTGAACTACCCCAATGGCGGCTTGATCCTCCATAGAGTGGAAACACTATAAGACAGGAAGTGTCACCAGGTGAAAATGAAGGGGGGGGGGGGGGGATAATTGCAGCTAGCACATTTAGGAATTGGTAAGCTGCACTGTATTACATTTTTAGGTTTTTGTGTTAATGCCACTTTTGCAGGACCACTCTGGCACATAGGGCAATCGGGACTGTCTCTGTGGTGCCACTAAAATCTTTTTTAGGGCGTGTGATGCACTTCATCGTACATTTTAGTTCTGTGAACAGATTTTTACATTTTACCAGACCTTTCAAGGGCAAGCTACTTCTAAAGCTACTGGTAAATCAAAACCGCACATTATTAAGGATTGATCTGACCTGGAAAAACTTGTTTCTACGGTAACAATGTCAAAGTGGACCTAACCATAAATAATGGTGCTATCATCACCATAGACCTCTTTTGGCCCTTGCAGATACCGATTTAGTTTAAAGTTTATCTAGGTCAGATTCACGTGTTTTTACTTCAATGTAGCCAGGCTATGGACATTAAAACAATTTCATTCAAAATACATTTAAAGTGTTACTAAACCCAGGACCCTGCATTCACTATATCTTGTCTCCCACAGTACACAAAACATTGAAATGCAATTATTTTAGTAAATATAAACTGCTAAATACCTTTTCTCATCAGCAGTAGTCTTGTGACTTTTTTTATCAGTGTCGGGTTAAAGCTTGTAAGAGGAGTTTTCATTCTACTCTGACTGTCCTATGAGGCTGCAAGACCCCTGACCCTCTGTCTGGACAGTGCTGATTGGCCCTGTGCTGATCACCTGCACTCTTCCAAGAAGGAAAACCTCTCTAGCAATACACGCCAAACTGAGCATGTGCACAGTGTCTCCTAAGGCTCTGTACTACAAGATAGATTGGGGACAGTGGAAGAAGGGGAGAATCAAAGAAAGGATCAAACGGCCGTTTTACACAATGTGGAGGGTTAACCCCTTAGGTTCCACAGTGAGTATAACAAACATGCTTTACTGCATAAGCAGACAGATTTTACTGTTGAGGGTTTAGTAACACTTTAAAACGAGCCTTCCATGACCTTTTTTTATTTGCATGAAATACAGAGCAAATCCTCAACTACTCGCCTTGGCAGGTGTGTGTGTGTGTGTACACACACGCGCTAGAGAATAAAAAATTGAAAGGCTGCCAAAGTCACTGCTGGGAGGGGGTAGCAGATGGGTCCTTTTTCGGTCTGCATTACCGAAGTAAAACGGCTCACACAAATTTCAAATGTATGTTTAGCTGTTTGCCTGAGTTTCAGGTAAAGGTTATGGAGAGCAACTTTGTTATAAACCAATTTCTCTTTTAGGTGGATGCCAGAGTTAGAGAATCTGTCCAAATGATGTTTGGAAGTCCGGCAGATCTGCCCGAGTCCTTGCTACAGTGGCTTTCCACAAACTATGTTAGTAATGTAGATCTTGGTACCAGACTGCAAAAACTAGAACTCCAGATCTTGAGGAGTATCACTCACCAAGTCTCAATCACAAAGAAGGTGCCCACAGCGAAAGTGGTGGAAGGGGCAGTAATTGGAAGTGTTTCTGGTATTACGGAGGAGGTAAGTGTTTGTTTTTTGTTTGTTTTTTTACCTGAATCCCATGGTATGTAATGTGTCTGGCTAGGAAAAAAAATAAAAAAAATTTTGGACAACCGTACCATTAAAATAAGTTGCCTTTTAAGACTGTTCTGCTTTATGTACAAATGAGTTGCCCAAATATTACAAATGGCGCTCTTCTTCCAGTGCTGCGACTGATGTGTGGACTACAGTACAGTAGTGGGGTAAAGTCAATCCTTCACTGTACTATGGCTGGAAGAACAGCTCTGTTGGTCTTATTAAAGTGGGATATTACAATCATTTGTACAGCAGCAGCCATCTTGACATTGCATTCTCTTAGAGGTAGCTTATTTCAATAGTACGGTTTTCAAACAAACATTTTTTCCTATTTCAGCATGCAGCCTGCCATAATTCTAAATCATCTCTTTGTATTTGCATTACTGTGAATGATTCGTAGAAAGGGTCATTGAGGAAAGCTGTAGGCTTTGTACAACGTGATCTTTTGTGCTGCTTATATCTAATTAACCACTTCACCTCTGGAAGATTCTCCCCCCCCCCCCCCTCCTTCATGACGGGCCGTTTTGTTATCCGGTACTGCGATACTTTAACAATTGTGCGGTCGTGCAACGCTGTACCCAAATAAAATTATATGCTTTCTTTTGGTGGTATTTGATCACGTCTGCATTTCTTAAACAGTTTTGAAAAATATATATATTTTACTTTCTGCCATAAAAGGCATCCAAAAAAATTTGATATCATCAATTAAAAAAAAAAATAACTCCCAATAAGCGTATATTGATTGATTTGCGCAAAAGTTATAGCATCTACAAACTATGGAATATATTTATGGAATTTTTTATTTATTTTTTTATTAGTAATGGCGGCGA